>JAJAGP010001737.1:0-75192 GCA_025084515.1 Ancistrus triradiatus
TGGACTCATGAACATTAGCCAATGTGAGAGAGGCCTTCATTTGCTTAGAAGTTACCCTGGGGTCCTTTGTGACTTCACCAACTATTACACGCCTTGCTCTTGGAGTGATCTTTGTTGGTCGACCACTCCTGGGGAGGGTAACAATGGTCTTGAATTTCCTCCATTTGTACACAATCTGTCTGACTGTGGATTGGTGGAGTCCAAACTCTTTAGAGATGGTTTTGTAACATTTTCCAACCTGATGAGCATCAACAACTCTTTTTCTGAGGTCCTCAGAAATCTCCTTTGTTGGTACCATGATACACTTCCGCAAACGTCTTGTGAAGAGCCGACTTTGATAGATCCCTGTTCTTTAAATAAAACAGGGTGCCCACTCACACCTGATTGTCGTCCCATTGATTGGAAACACGTGACTCTAATTTCACCTTCAAATGAACTGCTAATCCTAGAGGTTCACATACTTTTGCCACTCACTAATATGTAATATTGGATCATTTTCCTCATTATATTTATATTTATGCAGAAATATAGAAAATTTTAAAGGGTTCACAAACTTTCAAGCACCTCTGTATAGTCCCTTTTGCTATGGAACACTGTCTCAAAACAACTCTGCTAAGCATTTAGCCCTGATAAGCACGCCTAGGACAACAAAGGCAAGAATAAACTCCCTAAACATCATGAGTTACTAACCTTTAAGAGGACCAAGATTCAAAAAGGGACCAACCCTGGATGATACATATAATACATTGTCAGAGCGTGAACCATTCAGACAGATGTAGTGTGAATGGTCTCTTAAAAAAATCAGATTTGGTGAGAAGATCAGATTTGGCCAACTTTGCCTGGTGATGTGACTGTAGCCTAAGTGCAATCACTGTAAGGTCACATGTTATCTAGCAGTTAAGAGTTTTGCTGGTGTGGCATCCATAAGCCATCCGGGTGAGTTTGAATCCTCTGATGTGGTTTAAGAAGTAGTGTGAGGACTGGAAGTGGTGCTGGAGAGAAGCCAGAACGTAGTTTGAGATGGTAAGAACGCAGAGTTTATAAATGGCACACAGTTGTGCTAAGTGCAGCAGGAGAATCTGGTATTTCTAACTATAACACCATAACAAAAGGGAAGAACTGGAATGTAACACAGCTCAAAAGACATCAGCAACTCGCGTTTCCTACCTTCAACAAACTGTTATTGTGATTGTACTTGAGTACAATTCAAAACTTATCACAAAACTCTATGACAAGGAACCCCTGGCTCTGCTCTTAGTTTAAGGCAGGTTTGCACATCCCCGGGCCATTATATACTGTAGCACAGCACAGCACAGCAAGTAGGTTACCAGGCCAAAGGGCACGAGGGGGCAGGATTTAGCCCCTATTTATGGTATTGCCTTGCTATCGCGGTGGTTCCTCCTGTATGGTGTACGTGGACCTCTCAATTTTGGTGCTCACTGTGCACGCCAAGCTTCACAAGTTTGAAAGGGCCCTTGCAGAGCAGGTATGCCTCTAAGGCATTTATATGAGATATATCTGTGAGAGATCATTGAGATGCATCAAGTTGCGCAGTGTCAATGATGTGTACCTCTTGCCCTCAAAGAACATCCTTTTTCAAAAATTTTGTTAGAAAGGCTTTTTAAAGAAATACTTTACAATTTTTTACTTTAAGGACATTTAGTAGCATGTTCTTTTACACTTCTGTATGTAAACCATACTTCAACATTTACTTGAGTATTTTTTAACAGATTAGTGGTATTAGTAAAGAAATTGTGTGCTTCTTCCACCTAGTATAAATTCAGCAGCTATATTTCCTGTTTTTACTGTTTATTATTATGTTTGCTCATTATTAAAAGTTTACTTTCCACTCTTAAGCCAAATTTTCCATTTTTTCCAGGATGCCTTCAACATTGACCTTCTGAGGACCCCTAATGACCTGTTTCCTCCCCCTGAAAGCTTTGGTCAGCCAGGATCGGGCCTCCCCAGTCGGAAGCAGCCACTTAGGAAAGATGCTCCACATTATTTACCCTCACCTCCATACCCACGCAAACCAAAAGGACAGCCCACTGACATTGAGGATTTTATCAGTGATGTGAGTGAGAAGGAAGTCCCTGGAAAGCACAATGAGATGAGATGATTAGGTGTAAAATGAGATAAAGCGGAACAGATGATGTTCATGAATGAAATGTTCATAAAATGACACTGAATAGTTGTGAAAGGTGCTATATAGCTCTAACATCTTCTCATTATTGTTATTAGATATATACAGTATACATTAAACTGCGCGGTTTATGATAAATTCAAGTTACGATGGATTTGCCAGAACCATTTCCATCGTACATCGGGGGACTACTTGTATCTAAATAAATAAAAAGACAATAATTTCTATTTCAGCATCACTTAGAATTAATTCATTGATTTATTAAATAGCTATTCAGTAACATTTGTGATAAGGGTTTCACAACACGTGTAGGCTATTCCAGATAATGCAGTAAACTGATAAAGTAATCTTATCGTCATCATCCCACGTGTTGATGAGCTCATGCTAGTTGTAATCATAACATAGTATGTATCTCTGCAGGGCCTGGACGTTGCAGACAACGACCCCAACGTGCCTCCATTTGACACGGCTCTGATCTATGATTATGAAGGTGATGGTTCTCTGGCAGGCAGCCTGAGCTCCATCGCCTCCACAGACTCAGATGAAGATCAGGACTACGACTACCTCAACAACTGGGGGCCACGCTTCAAGAAACTGGCCAACATGTATGATCCACGCTAGTTACCAGACCCCTTTAGCCATTCAGTATTCTGTTTCAACATTCCCCATGGTTTCATTCTGGGGTTTTCGATGTGGCCTGTACTGAAACGTGTGTAGATGACTGATCAAGGATCTGCAGAAATTTTTGAATTTGTCTCTGGTGTACTTCTTCTAAAGGTCACCGCTGTCATGTGGAGAGACTTCTTTCTCGTGCTGTGCTGTTACGGATCAGTGAGCTATTTGACTGTGCAGACATCTGCACCGAAACAATGGCAGACAGCAAGCAGTGCATACTAACAAGAGAGCTAAGTGACAGACGGTTTGTGTAATGTCGTGTACAAATACAGAGCTGAAAGTAAAGTAGCAAAGGAAAAGTTCAACAACAAATTTCCCCCCAAAATGGCGTTGTGTGGTTGACATTAATTTTGCACTAGGAGCTGTGAGGCTGATGTAGCTAAGCACATCTTTCCTATAAATACAGTTTCTCATCAGTGCCCTAACTTCAAACAACATGGGTAAGAGGTCAGATTTAGACAGACTTGAAATCGATGAGCAGTTGGCCCAACACTGTCAGGTTAGCAGATCTGGGATTTGAACTCACAGCCTTCTGCTTAGTAATCCAAAGACTTGAGACCTGAACCACCACTGTGCACTGTATAAAGTACAGAATATAAACGTATTATCATTTGCCTAATGCTTTCAAGCTCGATTCACTATCTAACCACCATGGTGTCCCAGGTTCTGGCCAAGTCAGGTGTCACTCAGTCACATAATTGCCTGTATCTGAGGGAGGAGAGCCTGGACAGGGGAGCATCCCCCACAGCTCCAGCAATGTCCACTTCTGATCCCTGAATTACAGACTGGTGGCCCATTCAGGGAACACATTCGCCTAAGCTCCATGAATTCTGGGATAGGTGCTGAAACCGAAACCTCCAAAAAGTATAAATAAGATATATTGTAAGTAAATAATGTGAAAATTAAAAAAATTAAGAAACATTTAAATCACTTTACGGGGTTTGCAGACGCTCTTATACAGAGCGGCTAACAGAAGTGCTTTGTAGCTTTCTAAGTAGTCAGTAACTCATGCTGGTCCAAGAAGCCCATTGGCCAAGACCACCATTTAGCTAAAAACCCTGTTAGGAGTCGATGTAGGTAAAAACAATATGTTTACATTTAGCAGACACTCTTATCCAGAGCGGTCCAACTGATTCTTACAATGTACATTGCAAGCAGTTGTTAGTTAAGGTCCTTGCTCAAAGGCCCAACTGTTTCAGCTCGGAAGTGCTGGACCTTCTGATCCACAGTCTAGTACCTTAACAATCACTTAAATGCTGATGGAAAAGGCAAGTCTTTCATCACTGTTCGAGGCAAGAAAAAACTTGGACATCCAGTGGAAGTTCGTTCTATTACCTGGGTCTTGACACTTGTCTTCCATTAGTCTTGAGGCATGCTTGATGTCAAATGGTATGAGGTATAGCACAGGGTTTGATAACCTTTAGGTAGCAGTGTTTTAAATCTAATCCAGGCAATAGGGAACGCAGCAGTGGGGCCATGTGAGAGAACGTTGAAGCCTGACATGCTACTTCATTCTGAATCAATTGCAGGATTCTGATTGTGCACATGGGTTACATATCAATGAGAGACTGGACAAGCACCTGGGTGGCTTCCATGGAAAGGAATGGTTGAATCTAGAATGGCTGTGTCAGATTAAGCAACATGAGCAGGGAGACTCAGTAGAAATGTGATATAACATTTTTTCAAAGCAACTTTACAGCAACCCAAACCTAAAACAACGAAAGAATGTAAAGTCAGCACCAGAACTACTGGCAATCAAAGATGTCTTTGTGGGTAATTCTCTTAATAGTGTACTGAGATTGAGAAATCTAACCTTAAACAGAAACTTAAGATGGCCAGGGCTGAGTGGTCCAAAGATGAGAAAGAATAAAGCTTAGTGAATTCAGGAGGAAGTCAGTCCTAAACAGATCTCCTGTACATCTGAGAAACAGCAAAAATAAGAATAGTACAGGGGCAGCACAGTGGTTAGCACTGTTCCAGAGATTCCCGGCTTCAATTCCCAGCTTGGACTTTGCTCTTCATGCGTCTGCGCAGGTTTCCCTCCCACCTTCCACAGATATACATCACGTCAACTGGTATCTGTTAAGTTTCCCAGTGTTCCTGTCTTGTGCTCTGTGCTGCTGGTTAGGGTCTGGCTCGCTGGGACCCTGATTTGTATTAAGTGGATATGAAAATGAATTAATAACAGTAGAATGACAATACAATCTAGTCCGTGTTACAGTGGTGGAATGGTGGAAGTACAGTACTGTATATGGCAGTATCTAAACTCAAGGTCCAGGCTGCGTGCAGTTACTGGAGGTGACAGCTAGCAGTCTCTAGTGCAAAACTAATGAAGCAAAGTGGTCTAAACGTGGTAATAATACTGAAAACTCTACATTTCATTTCCAATGTGGTAGTAGTATTGTGGTTCTCAATCCCATTTATGAACATCGCTACCCTGTATATTTTTAATGTTTCCCCCTCATAGCACATCTGATTCTTTTCAGGAAGGCTGTAGCGTTAAACATGGTCTGGTTTCCCCATTCTGAAATGTCCTGACCAGCATAACACAGCTAACCGGAAACTGCATGATTGAGTGTGAGCTGAGATTGTTTTCATTGCAAGATGTTAAGAAAGCTAAAGGAAGTTGAAGTCTGCCAGACACAGGCATTATAGTATAACATATAAGCCTGCATTGATAGATTGAGTCTGTTTTAAAGACTGGTACGTTGACTGGTTTTATGAGACATTGTATGTTAACATATACAGTTTGATACTTTTTTTTACTGTAGCTTTGAATGCTTCAGTCTTTCAGACACGACGCCAAATTATTCACAGATGTTTGCTTATATAGGAGGCATTTGCATATATACAGTTGTAATTCTTTCTTTTTTTATTGTGTGGCGGGTTTGTGATTCTTTTTTTTTAACATTGCCTTAATATTTATTTCTTACCAAACAGCATTGACGTATTTTGTAAAATAATCGTTTGGTTCTTAATAAAAGAATAGAACTGCATCGCTTCTGGACTCCATGAACACCATCTTTCATTTAATTTGGGACACTTTTTACTGTTACCTCCGTAAATCCATAAACAAAAGATATACTTTTACTCCGTTATTTTTTGTTTTGGAGGCCGAGTTTTTAAACGTCTGAATATGAATCATTACCCGTATGCGCATGCGTAGACTCGGGTCCGTGTGTGCAGAGGTGAGTGAGGTAGATATAAAACCAAAGCAAACAAATGTGAAACAGTATTTAATTATAACAAAGTTTATCTATCATAGTTTTCATTGTTTAAGAAAAGAACATGTTCCACCTTCGTGTCCGTTCTGCCTCGTTTGTTCTAGTCTAGCATTAAATTATTGTTTATATTACAATACTAAACATTTACATTATGAACGCTAACATATCGACCACATTAAATAGCTCAACTAACACGCCTGTTATTAAAACAAAACGTTTTCGAGTTTAAAAGGTTTTAAAGATGTGAAACTGAAGGACTTTGTAAGCACTAACACACTGGACCTGATCAAAATGAGCTTCAAATACAGCGCGAGTATTAAAAGGTAAGCCATGTGTTCTATATCTTTATTTTAAATGCAGTAGAACTGATGAAAAATGGTTATTGCTTTAAAATACCCGGTTTGCCTGTTGTTCATTTGTTGTCTTTCTGCCACCTGCTTTTGAAATTCAGTTCTAAAGTTGTGCATGGCTTTATAGTCTTATGGAATGACATTTTAATGGTGATGAAAATCAGGTTTTTGTAATATGATATCAGTGCTGATGAGATGAAGTCAGTGCGGTATAACAAGTAACTGGACCTTTCCATAACAAATGTTTGTTTTCTTTATTATCTTATTAATTATTTACATGAATTTAGATTTTTTTAAGCAACACCATAGCAAGACTCATAATACATCCATCATGTGATTACGTTTTGCCATATCATCCACCACTTTTTTTGTTGGTGGAATTTAAACCACAACCCTTCTGTTAACAAAAGCCTATGGGTCGATCAACATTCAGGACCAACCACCTTCCATATACAAGTATATAAATATAAGTGCAGCTACAGGTGCTAGACAGCAGGCATCACAGCATGAGCTTTGCTCGCTCCATATTCACAGCCGTTTACATGTGAGGTTCACAATGGCCGCAGGTTGACATCCTCCTCTTCCTCATCCTTTCTCTGAGATCTTGAGGGTTTGGGTGGCTCCTCCTCTCCAGTGTCCTGCTTGTCCTTTTCAGCCTCAATCCAGCTTTGAGGGGCAATCATCTTCTTGGGCCCATGCGGAGGGGGCCCAAGCAGTGCCTCCATGTCGTCATAGTTTATCACCTCACGCTCGAGCAGTGCGTTGGCCAACTGAAAAAAAGGGAGTTCATCTTAACCATGCATTACTTTGTAGTATTATCACTATTAAATGTGTTGGAATTAATGATAGTAGATATGGGCATTTATACGTGTCCAGTTTTGCAGTCTGATTCTGAAGACCAGCACATTAGATCTTCACTTGTATATTCTTTAATATTCCTCATACTGATAAAATACAAGTAATCAAGTAACCTCCTCAGACACATTTAATCGTGCCTGTATGTGATGCACAACCCAGTTGGACACCAGCATTTTAGACCGCAGAGCCATCCGAGCTCAGTGCTATATTGTATGTTGGATGTAGGAAACAGGGACAAGGGTGCTTGGAAGGGTACATGTTTCTACAGTATGTAAAATGTAGCTGATAAAGTTTTAGTTTCTACTTGACTCACCAGAACCAGTTTATCTCTGTTGTCCAGGAGCAGTTTCTCTGTGTGTCTGTATGCTCGTGAGATTAGCATCTTAGCCTCCTGGGACAAAACATTCATACTTCATCACTGACTGCCTCCTCTTTCAATGAACGATTTGTGTTAGGTCCTGAGCTGAACATCCTACTCACATGGTCCATCTGGTGCTGAAGGCCCTGACTGAACGGCCGGCGTCCGATGCCTCTCTGCTCCTCGGTATCAGGGAAGGACACCTGGCCCACGCTGGGCACCATGCCATACTGCTTCACCATGGCATAGGCAACACGCGTGACCTTCCTCAGGTCATCCTGAGCACCTATACGGGGAGGATTTAAAAAAAAAAAAAAGGTTAACGCAACCGTTTCTGATTTCATGGTCTTAACGGGTTCAGTATATCGTTTCTCAGTGAAAGATGTGAACAAGCTGTCCCTGATGGTCTAGTGGGATTCAGCTGTCAGGGAAATCTAGTCATCTGTTATAGAACATTGGTGGCTTAGCGCTTAAGGTAATGGGGTACGGTCCAGGGTTCAAATTCCAACCTCTGCCAGGTTGCCACTGTTAGGTCCTTGAGCAAGGCCCCAAACCCACAATTACTTGGATTGTAAGACTGTTCAGGTGCAGGTCGCTCTTGATAAAGGCTAAATGACTAAATGTCATGTCGTGGGACTGTGGTAGCCTAGTGGTTAAGGTACTGGACTATGGACCAGAAGGTCCATGGTTCAAATCCCACCATTGCCAAGCTGCCACTGTTAGGTCCTTGAGCAAGGTCCTAAACCCACAATTACTTTTATTGTAAGACTGTTCAGGTGCAGGTCGCTCTGGATAAAGGCCAAATGACTAAATGTCATGTCAAAAATTGATTAGCATGTGCGAAATAGAAAAGCTTTTCTAGTACCCACATGAAAGTTCATGAGAATACATTGACTTTTGTCAAAGTCATGCTGGCTTCAGATTTTTTTTGCTGTTTTTTTTTTTTTTTTTAGATTGCCCAACTCCCTTTAACTTGCGCTCACATTTAAATTTACTTCGTTTAGCAGACACCCTTATCCACAGCAAATTACAATTGATACAGTCTTGCAATCCAAGCAGTTGTGTGCTCAAGGACCCAATAATGGACCCAACTGGACCTTCTGGTCCATAGTCCAGTACCTTACCTGATACTCTACCAACTTCTTGCTCCTCCATGCTAACAGCCAAGCCAGCAATTTTTTCACCTTTTTAACTAACACTGGTCATTTTGTTTTTTATCCTTTTACATTTTATGTATAAAAAACATATGGTTTTCAACACACCGCACGGTATTACAGCCATACCAAACCCTCGTACAATGTTTGCATATTTACATGCATTACAAATTTGGCGCCTGATTAAGATTATAATTAAGCATTCAAGCCATGGCAGTTTTTGTTTATTTTTTTTAGCGTTGCTTTCAGCATCAATGGCTATTTAACAACAGGCACGAGTTATATCGATTACATCGAAACTAGTCGTTCATGCTGAGATCGGGTAGTAGATAAAATTAACATAATCAATTAACCAAATGCATGGCCGTTTCTCAATACAAAGTTCGGACTTGCGTACTTCCCAAGTCTGGACTAGGAAGTTCGACATTCTCCCGATGAAGGGAGGACGCAGTTGGGTTATTCTACAGTTGGAACAGCAGCGTACTTGGCTATGGAGACAACACGGTTTACTTTTTACACCTAGATAAAGTCCTAAAACATGTTGTATAAAGCCTGTCAGTGGTGGAAGAAGTGCTCAGATCTCTTACTTACCATTAAATGCTTTAATCTACGTGTAACAACAGACCGATCTCATTTAAGCATAAATAAAAACCTTCCAAAACATAAGCACCAAACAAGTCTGATTTTAGAAGGGAATTTAATTCTGAACTTGAATTTATATCAGACAGTTCATATTTAGAATACAGGCTAAATAAATAATACATATAATGCATAATAAATACGTTAATAACTTTACGTCACATCTCCGAAATCGCCTGAGCATTTTTTTTATGTAGGCTCTATCTTCTACATTCTACTACATTCTCACCTAAAAAACTCTTACAACTTCATTCCGTGACACAATAACAGTATTACTTTAGAAATTATACATCCAGTAGGGAGTCCTCTCATCCACCATTACCGAGCTGGCAATGCATTGTGGGATATTTCGCTCTTCAAGTCCGCTCTGATGCATCCTCGATAATATGGGTGGATCAAGAACACATTCGGGGATTTGGAGCGTACTTGGTTAGATGCGACCTTAGAAATGGAACAGTACTTGGGCTGCCACTGATGACGTTTCACAAGTACACAAGAGCATAAGTACAGAGAAGTACGCATATTGAGAAATGGCCCATGTCTTTCGAACATGGGAGGAAACTGGAGCAACTGGAGTGAACCCACATGGACACAAGGAGGACATGCTAACTGCACACAGGCAGAGTTTGAAGTCGGGATCGAACCGGGGACGCTCGAGCTGTGAGGTGACCAATCCCTGGCAGTACATTCCGGCCAGGTTTGGTGTCACATGCAAACGCAGCTACATTTGTCTGAGGGAGTGGAGTGAGCGTCCTAGCCGTGCGATGGTCTGGCGTCCCATCAAGGACCCTGGGTCCTTCGGGGACATGCGCCATAGTCCTTGTGACAGTAGTCAAATTTGCACATGCAAGATAGCTAAAGACACAGCAGCTAAAGAGTAGAGTTCCTACTGAGACCCTCATCTCCAATCTATTCAGGCACCTGATGAACCCTACCTGTGGTGACCTTGTTGAAGGTGATGGCTTCAGACGCTCTTCCACCCAGAGCCATGCACATTCTCTCAAACAGCTGCTCCTTGGTGAATAGGTACTGGTCCTTTGGCAAGATCTGTGCAAATCCCAGAGCCGCGTTGGTCCTGGGAGCTATCGAGACCTACCAGGTCATCCAACCCAACAAGGGACACAAATAAATCCATCACTAATGTAATATCCAAACTGAACCGAACACATTCACACCCCAAATAACGCACTGCATTATCTGTACCTTCATGACAGCCTCCGTATGTTCCAGCAGCCACCCGACGAGAGCGTGGCCCGACTCATGGAAGGCCACCACCCTTTGCTCCTCTTTGGACAGGATCTTACTTTTCTTCACACTGCCTGCAGACAAACAAACAAAAAAGAACAAGTCCACAAAACGGCAATCATTTCCACAGCAGAGAGGTGACAGTGTGTCAGAGGATTCCGTTACCTGCAATAACTCTCTCCACCGCGTATTCAAAGTTAAACGTGTCAATGGACTTGTAGCCCTCACGGGCTGCGTGAAGAGCGGCTTCATTGCAGATGTTTGCGATATCGGCACCTATAAAGAAAACATGCATATTAAGCCTCGATTTCCACCTGCATCCCACTGGACAAGCAGAGCTAAGCATTGAATTTTCAGATGGGTTTTAAAATGGCTTATTTTACAGAGTATTGGTATTCCCCGATGTACGATGGGGATAGGCATTACCTTCTAGTCCATAGTCCAGTACCTTACCCACTAGGCCACCACAGTCCCAATAGATTCCCATTGTAAAGTCAAAATATCCAATAAGTTGGATCATTGTAAAACAGGGAGTACCTGTACCTTTAAGTGTGTCGTCACTCTAGACGAATTTGCTTTTAAAGATGTTCTGCACGTCACGTGGCTCATTCTGGCTTGTTCAAACCCTTTATACATTTAGGGATGGCAGCTTAATTCGGTAACGCAAGAGATTTTCATGCTGTGTGTGTCATGCATTTGTGTGTTGCACCTACAGATAGAAACATTTAAGTTTCTACACCCATTGATCACTTTATTAGGTACACTACCTTGCTGCTACACTCACTGTCCATTTTATCAATTCCACTTACCACATACAGTGGTGCTTGAAAGTTAGTGAACCCTTTGGAATTTTCTATATTTCTGCATAAATATGACCTAAAACAACATCAAATTTTCACACAAGTCCTAAAAGTAGATAAAGAGAACCCAGTTAAACAAATAAGAAAAAAAATAATATACTTGGTCATTTATTTATTGAGTAAAATGATCCAATATTACATATTAGTGAGTGGCAAAAGTATGTGAACCTCTAGGATTACCAGTTAATTTGAAAGTGAAATTAGAGTCAGATGTTTTCAATCAATGGGATGACAATCAGGTGTGAGTGGGCACCCTGTTTTATTTAAAGAACAGGGATCTATCAAAGTCTGCTCTTCAACAACATGTTTGTGGAAGTGTATCATGGTACGAACAAAGGAGATTTCTGAGGATCTCAGAAAAAGAGTTGTTGATTCTCATCAGGCTGGAAAAAGGTTACAAAACCATGTCTAAAGAGTTTGGACTCCACCAATCCACAGTCAGACAGATTGTGTACAAATGGAGGAATTTCAAGACCATTGTTACCCTCCCCAGGAGTGGTCAACCAACAAAGAATCTCTCTCACATTGGCTAATGTTAATGATCATGAGTCCACCATCAGAAGAACACTGAACAACAATGGTGTGCATGGCAGGTTTGCAAGGAAAGAAAGCCACTGCTCTCCAAAAAGAACATTGTTGCTCATCTGCAGTTTTGGCTAAAAGATCATGTGGACAAAGCCAGAAGGCTATTGGAAGAATGTTTTTGTGGACGGATGAGACCAAAAAACAGAACTTTTGTGGAACTTTATGTTGTGAAGAAAGGAAAACACTGCATTTCCTGGCATTCCAACCCTATTCCATCTGTGAAACATGGTGGTAGTGGTAGTATCATAGTTTGGGGGCCTGTTTTAGCTGCATCTGGGCCAGGACGGCTTGCCATCATTGATGGAACAAGAAAGTTCTGAATTCTATCAGAGAAATTCTAAAGGAAAATGCCAGGACAAATCTTGTCCATGAACTGAATCTCAGGAGAAGGTGGGTCATGCAGCAAGACAACGACCCTAAGCAAACACAAGTCGTTCTACCAAAGAAATGGTTAAAGAAGAATAAAGTTCATGTTTTTTTTTTGTTTTGGAATGGCCAAGTCAAAGTCCTGATCTCAATACAAACGAAATGTTGTGGAAGGACCTGAAGTGAGCAGTTAGTGTGAGGAAGGAAACCACCCACCAACATCCCAGAAGCTGGAGCTGTTTCTGTACGGAGGAATGGGGCTCTAAAATTCCTCCAAGCCGGTGTGCAGGACTGATCAACAGCTACAGGAAATGTTTAGTTGCAGTTATTGCTGCACAGGGGGGGTCACCAGCATATACTGAAAGCAAAGGTTCACATACTTTTTGCCACTCACTAATATGTAATACTGGATAATTTTTCCTCAATAAATAAATGACCAAGTATAATTATTTTTTGTCTCATTTATTTAACTGGTTTCTCTCTTTATCTACTTTTAGGACTTGTGTGAAAATCTGATGATGTTTTAGGTCATATTTATGCCAGCAGAAATATAGAAAATTCTAAAGGGTTCACAAACTTTCAAGCACCACTGTAGATGCACTTTGTAGTTCTACAATTACAGACTGTTTCTCTACATACTTGTAGTCGCCTTTTCTCATACTCTTTTCTCTAATGGTCAGGACCCAAACAGGACCAGCATAGATCTGGTACTATTTGGGTGGTGGATCATTCTCATATCTGGCCACTCATTTCATTTTCAGCTCACCATTGCTTATAGCAGGTTTGGTTATTTGGATACCTCATAGGTTATAGTGGGAAATGGAATACCAGGAGTAGTATGTTGGTAAACAATTAGTTGTCCAAATAACACTGCCCATAATGTACACTTCTACTGTCACGTGTTTGTTTAACTGCCAGTCCAGCACCTTATGCTAGTTCCTGGTTAGTGCATGTTTTATTCCTTATCATGCACTTTGTCATACTTGTTTCTCCAGCCATGTGTGTTTGTATGAAAGGATAGGAAACCCACCACTGAAGCCCGGTGTGAGCTCAGCCAAACGCTGTGAGTAGTAATCAGCAGGCTGGGTAAGCTTCAGGATCTTCAAGTGCTGCTCAAAGATCTCTTTTCTCTCCTAGAAACCAAACACATTTTGTTTTCACAGCCAGTTCGTTTCAGTTTACAAATATACAAATACACAAACACACAGAGAGTACCTGGAGAGTGGGGAGGTCTATAAATATGTGTCTGTCCAGCCTGCCTGGCCTCATCAGTGCATTATCTAAAATGTCTGCTCGATTGGTGGATGCCAAAACGATGACGTGATCGGTGGTACCCATTCCTGAAAGAAAGGCAGAAATCAGCTTCAGGAAGCCCAGTCTATTGAGAGCTCAAGTTAATAGTTTAATAGTTTGGACTCTTACCATCCATCTCTACCAGCAGCTGATTGAGGGTCTGTTCCTCCTCTGTGTTACTGAAGCCGGACATGTTGGTGGACCGTTTCTTACCAACAGCATCAATCTCGTCAATATAGACGATGCAGGGGGCGCGTGTCCGTGCCTCTTTAAAAAGACTTCTCACCCGTGCAGCCCCAAGGCCTGCGTAAACCCAGATTACACCAAACAGCGCTTACATTTTCAGATTTATGTCATTTAGAGGACACTCTTATCCACAGTGACCAACAATTGGTACATTTTTACAGTGCAAGCAATTGTGGGTGAAGGGTCTTGCTCAAGGACCAACATTGGCAGCTTGGCAGAGATGGGATTTGAACCCAGTACCTTCTGGTCCATAGTACCTGAACCACTAGGCTACCACAGTCCCACAGAGCTTAAGTCCTAAATAAATTCATTCATTCATCCATTCATGTTTATACCAGCTTAAACCAGTTCAGCATCTCAGGGCGCAAAGCAGGAACCAACCCTGGATAGAGCGCCAGTCCATTGTAGGGTTTGTGCATGCACTCACACTTGAACAATTTAGAGAAGCCAATGGAAGCCAGGTCTTACCTCCAATCACCTCCACAAACTCAGAGCCAGCCATGGCGAGAAAAGGAACCTGCGCCTCAGTAGCTACTGCTTTAGCTAGCAGGGTTTTCCCACAGCCTGGTGGCCCAAGCAGCAGAGAACCTTTTGGTACCTTCGCCCCCAGCTGCAGGTATCTGTCTGGATTCTGCAATGGCACACACACAGTGCTCAATCTCTTCTAATGTTATAGTTATTTTTTTAATAACTGATGGTTTATTATGGGGACAGGAATTACAGATGTGCGCCAATTAACGACCATCCATTCAAGGTCTGTTCACTTTATAATAAGAAATAAAAACCTATCCTTTATCTCCAGACATTGCAGCCCTAAAGAGCCAGTCAATGTGGTCACCTCAACATCATTCATGTGTGTGTGTGTGTGTGAGAGACTACCTTACCGGTCGTGTGCCCGCTTGCTCGTTGGCTCACGCTTGGATTAGAGACTTGGAGATAAGAGGGTATTGCTGATGTGTACTGAAGAGGGCAAAGCCCAAAACATAGCCTCTAGGCTTTAGTGTGTACTTTACCTTCAGGTAGTCCACAAACTCCTTCACCTCCATCTTGGCCTCGTGCATCCCAGCTACGTCTTTGAAGCTCACACCTTTCCCGGACTTTCCATCAACAATGGTGAATTTTGCCATTTTTAACTGATTCTAGATGAAACACAATATAATAAATGAGCCACACATACACTCAGTGGCCATCTGTCCTTTCATGATTGGAGCTTCTCTGTATGGATTTAGAAGTGTGATGCCGGAGTGCAGCATAAAATCAAGTGATCCGGTTTTCTGTGGATCAGTTTCACTGTGAATCCACATTAAAATGGGAAAATCGAGCGATCAGAGCAACTTTCGAATGATTCACGGCAATTGGTGCTAGCCGAGGCCATTATTTCAAAAACTGCCAACCTTGTGGGGTTTTCTCATGCGACAGTGTCGAACGTAAACCAAGAATGAAAAGGAAAAACATCCAGCAATGGGGGATCCTATGGACATTGACCAAAAGGATCCAAGAAGGATGTCAAGGTCCATTCTGACAAACATTCAAGCAAATTACAGCTGAATACTCCAGAGAACATGTCAGAATGCACAACCTGTCGTTCCTTAGCTCAGATGGGCTATAACAGCAGATGACCTGTTGGTGTACCTTTGCTCTAATTAAACAGATGGGCAAGACTCCACTGGGCAAGATAGCACAAAATTGGATCACCGAGCAGTGCAAAAACATGGCCTCGTCAGATGACTAGAGAATTCTGTTGCTCCATGCTGATAGGAAGCTCAGAATTTGGCACAAGCACCATGAACTGATGAACTCTTTCTGTCAGGTGTCAACAGTTCAGGCTGGTGGAGGTGGAGTAATCACACCCTGAGTCCTCTGATACCTGTAGATGGACGTTTCAACACTGGGCTTAACTGAGCTGTTTACCCAGAAGAACACTTTCAGCAGGATAGTGCACCATGCCTCAAGGGTCGTATAGTCATGGATTGGTCAGCTTTCCTTGTTTCCCTGGCCTTCACAGTCCCCAGATCTTAATCCTATACAGCATCTCTGAGACGAGGTAGAACGGACTGTTCAGAGCATGTCCTGAACAGTACCTCCATCTAATTTGCGTCACCAGCATGAAGCTATCCTGTCCACATGGGGTCAGTATTCCTGCAGAATGATTTCAGTACCTAGTGGAATCTATGCCATGACAAAAGGCCATAGAAGGACGAAGGTCCTACTAGATGTGTGTCTAATAAAATGGCTATTCAGTGTAAATAAAACAGTCATTAAAAAAATCAAGACTCACAAAGGCACTGAATCCACCCTCCCTTCCAGCCATCCCTGCCAGACGGAAGATGTACCACAGGATCCCAACGCCGACAGCAGCCATGCCAATGGCATAGAGGGCACTATTGTGAAACAGCAAATGCAGGTATCAGCATTAGGATACAAGGAAACATTGACTTAACAAAATGCCTGGGGAAATTCAGCTAAAATTTTCAACCCTGCCATGCACACCATTGCTGTTCAGTGTTCTTCTGATGGTGGACTCATTAACATTAGAAATGTGAGAGAGGCCTTCAGTTGCTTAGAAGTTACCCTGGGGTCCTTTGTAACCTCGCCAACTATTACACGCCTTGCTCTTGGAGTGATCTTTGTTGGTCGACCACTCCTGGGGAGGGTAACAATGGTCATGAGTTTCCTCCATTTGTTCACCTTCAAATTAACTGCTAAATCCTAGAGGTTCACATACTTTTCCCACTCACTAATATGTAATATTGGATCATGTTCCTCAATAAATAAATGACCAAGTGTAATATTTTTGTCTCATTAGCACCACTGTATATCTGGTACACCAAGTAATTATTGTAATTTAATTTAAATGCATGTCTTCTCATGTCAATACATGTTTTCAGTACACATTGTCTGTTGAATTCCCACCATATGCTCAGTGTTTCTGAGATAAGCTTTGGATGCATCATCGCAGTGACCAGGATAAGGTACCGAAAATAACTCGGTTGTGTGACTCGGTGGTTAAGTGCATCTTCTAAATTTGGCAAATGCATGTATGATTTGTTACAATACGTAGTACATAACCTTGGCCATTCTGCCTTCAACTAGCACAGTTTTAGGATTCTCAGTGTTACGTTAGCATGAGGTCATTAGCAGAAGAAGCGTCATTACTCTATAGCCACTGGTCTACTCACTTCCCAAAGAAACCTGTACGCTTGTATGAAACTGGTATTCTGTCCTTAGAGTCTATGTTCAGTTGCTCTTCTGCAGCACGCAGCTTCTCTTCAAACTTGTCAATGTTGGCCACCTGCATTCGGTACGTCAGGGAGAGCCTCTGCAAAACACAAGCGTACACTGGTGAAAGGGAGGAGGTGAACAGGAAGTACCTGGACTTCATGGGTTACCGATGTGGTTTCAGATGCTGAACTGATCTGTTAGATAATATTCATTAAGTGCAGACTCGTGATATAAATGCAGTAACATAAGGCATGCCCACTTGTGATGTTCACTGTTTGGTGT
This sequence comes from Ancistrus triradiatus, assembly GCA_025084515.1. Taxonomy (NCBI): domain Eukaryota; kingdom Metazoa; phylum Chordata; class Actinopteri; order Siluriformes; family Loricariidae; genus Ancistrus; species Ancistrus triradiatus. The sequence goes on from JAJAGP010001737.1 coordinate 17,501, forward strand.
TAGTACAGGTATGCGCCGTTTAATGACCATCCGATCAATGTCTGTTCGCTGTAATGACTGAGGTCTTAAGAATAAGAAAATTTTAATAGGAAATAAAGATCTGTCTTTTAATTCCAGACGTTGTTTCAGTAAACAGACAGTCACCTCAACAGCCAGTCAACAGTGTGACTACCTTACAGATCGTGTGCTCACTTGCTTGTTAGCTCACATTTGGACTAGAGAGTGTTCTAACTGTGCCTGTCCTACTATATGTAGTACTCATTTGTTTGTCCCCCACTACCTGTATATTCTCTCTCATCTATAATTATATAAACTGGTTCACATTCACTTGAGTCTCTGTTTCATCTGACTGATGTTCTGTGTTGTTTGTAAAACTGTCTATCAATGCATTTTTTGTTTCCATCAAACAAAAGTATCAGGGCCTTCGTACGGTCCTCTTAAGTGTTAGGACCCCATAACAGACCTTTAACAGTAGTCAAGTCAGATCTATTTATATAGGCTTTTTTACAATGGAGCATTGTCTCAAAGCAGCTGTACAAGTTTAGATTATCTTCTAATATCTACGTCCAATCCCAAATTGAGCAAGCCTAGGGTGACAGTGGCAAGGAAAAACTCCCTAAGTGTTATGAGGAAGAAACCTTGGGAGGACCAAGACTCAAAAAGGGACCCAACCTCCTTGGGTGGCGTAGATGATATACAGTACATGTACTATATTTTTCTAGAATTATTGTGAATTTGCATAAATTGAACATGTGGTGATGTTATTGTTGTTTTGGTTATTTGGTGTCTCGGTTGGGTAGCACTGCCGCCTCTCAGCAACAAAGTCCAGGGTTCAATCCCAGGGTGGAGTGGCCTGGGTCCTCCCACTGTCTGCTTGGGTTTCCTCCGGTTTCCTCCCACAGTCCAAAGATGTGTGTTAGGTTAACTGATTCTGCTAAACTGGCATTGATTTCAGTATTTATATATGAGTAGTCGGGACTGTGGTAGCCTAGTGGGTAAGGTACTGGCCTATGGACCACAAGGTCCAGGGTTCAAATCCCACCTCTGCCAAGCTGCCACTGTTGGGTCCTTGAGCAAGACCCTTAACCCACAATTGCTTGGATTGTAAGACTGTATCAATTGTAAGTCGCTCTGGATAAGGGCGTCTGCTAAATGCTGGAAATGTAAATGTCTTGATGTAACCTAGTCAACCTAGTCAAAACTAGTCATTCTCAGATCTGATCAATTTAGTGTAATCAGTTAACCTAATGCATGTCTTTGGACTGTGGGAGGAAACCAGAGTACCTGGAGTAAACCCGCATGGACAAGGGGAGGACATAACTCCACACAGGTGGAGTCCGAGGTCGGGATCGAATTGAGAATGCTGGAGCTGTGAGGTGACCGTGCTAACCGTTGCGCCACTGGGATGCTGTGTAGATGGTAGCGTTCCATTAGTGCTTTCAGCTGTATCTCTGACACATTTATGTTTCATTTGCACAGTTTTCTTGTGAAAATACCCTTTATATGTACCTTACAGTAGCATAAAAAGACTATGTGACTATGGTAATGTCTGGTCAAGGCCCATTTCGGTCAACGACCTCTTTCACAGAACATAATGTGGTCATTAAACAGCACATATCTAGAACTGTACAACAATCAACACTACTTAGCAGTGTCATTTAAATGCACAAAAGCTTCAGTTTGCCAGTTTGATTGAAGTACTTACAGGTCTGCCGAAGATAACAGCCCCCGGATGGAGGTAGATCTCTACGATCTCGCTCTCTGGCACCACCTGCACCCGTGACACCTCGCCTTTAGCCAGCATCTCATTCACAAAGTCGTTCCAAGAGATGGTTCCGCCACTGGAGGTGAAGGAATTGAGCAGGCTCATGATGACAGCAATGATGAACAGCGTGCGCAGTCGTTCTTTATACATCTGATCCTCCTGCTCGCGCCTCTTCTTTTCCTCTGACAGGATAAACAATATGAACCACTTACAGTGATGCTTTATACAGTTTTGTGAAGGCTTTTAGAATTTATATACCTAACGCATCATCAGATTTTTCACACCAGTCCTAACGTAGATAAAGAGACCCAGTTCAACAATGAGACAAAAAGATTATTACTTGGTCATTATTTATTGAGGAAATGATCGCAATATTACTTATTCCGTGAGTGGCCAAAAGTAATGTGAACCTCTAGGATTAGCAGTAATATGAAGGTGAAATTAGAGTCAGGAGTGTTTTCAATCAATCAGGTGTGAGTGGGCACCTGTTTTTATTTTAAAGAACAGGGATCTATCAAAGTCGGCTCTTCACAACACATGTTTGTGGAAGTGTATCATGACACAAACAAAGGAGATTTCTGAGGACCTCAGGAAGAGTTGTTGATGCTCATCAGGCTGGAAAAGGTTACAAAACCATCTCTAAAGAGTTTGGACACCACCAATCTACAGTCAGACAGATTGTGTACAAATGGAGGAAATTCAAGACCATTGTTACCCTCCCCAGGAGTGGTCGACCAACAAAGATCACTCCAAGAGCAAGGTGTGTAATAATTGGTGAGGTCACAAAGGACCCCAGGGTAACTTCTAAGCAACTGAAGGCCTCTCTCACATTGGCTAATGATAATGTTCATGAGTCCACCATCAGAAGAACACTGAACAACAATGGTGTGTATGGTTGGGTTGCAAAGAGAAAGCCACTGCTCTCCAAAATGAACATTGCTGCTCGTCTTTTTTGGTTTAAAAGAAAAGCATTAAGTTTGGAGAAAGGAAAACACTGCATTCCAGCATAAGCACCTTCTCCCATTTGTGAAACATTGTGCTGATAGTATCATGGTTTGGGCCTGATCATTTTCCTCAATAAATAAATGACCAAGTATAATATTTCTGACTCAAATGTTTAACTGGGTTCTCTTTATCTACTTTTAGGACTTGTCTGAGAATCTGATGATGTTTTAGGTCATATTTATGCAGAAATACAAAAAATTCTAAAGGGTTCACAAACTTTCAAGGACCACTGTATAGTACTATGATAGCTTTACTAAACAGAATGTTAAGATCTAGTATACCTTCCTCTTCTTTGGGCGTTTTGCCTTTTGATCCATCTTTCTTCTGTTGTCTTTTAGATGATGTGCTGAAGTAATGAAGCCCACCTGTTTGAAAGATGAATCCATAGGTTTCAGTAAAGATAAGGACCAGACAGTGTGACTGCTGATCCGTCTGTTCCAGTTTTACAATTACAGCTGTTCATCGAGGGAGGAACGCTGGTGCAGTGGTTAGAGCTGATGTTTCACAGCTCCGGAGGCCCAGGTGTGCAGTTTGTCTGTGTGGGTTTCCTCTGGGTATTCCAGTTTCCTCCCACATACCAAATTTACGTTAGGTCAACTGGCATCTCTAAAGTGCCCTGGTGTGAGTGAGTAGGTCCTCTAATGGACTAGCACCCTGTTGTGGGGTTGTTCCCACCTTGCTCCTGTGCTGTCATTTTCCCTAACCCCCATAAGCCTGTTATTAATATTACAGTACTTGCAAAGCACTGTATTGTTACTCTTTGTAAGTCTTCTATTATTATTATTAGACATTTGTGCAATTAGTACATCCTGAGATACCTAATACACAGAGACCATTCAAACACTATTGTGTACATCTTTGTGGTATGACTGGTGCTAATGCATTTTTGGAGTCCAGTAGGTGTGTTATTGAAAGTGCATAATGAGCCATGATGTAGGGGAGTGGATTTGGGTTATCTACCATAAACGTGTTCACTGTTCAGTTCGATAGACTGAGGATCTGTTAGTGGTATTTCTGTTTTCACCATGTGCAGTGGATAAGACTTTAATCTTTGTAAACCTGGATTAAGGGGGTACAAGGAGCAAGTTAGTAAATCAGTTATTCATCTATTGGGGGCTCCTTCTTCCCATCTTATTCTTGTTTTTACTGGTCAGCATAAGATATAGGTGTAAGAATGCCCTGAATGGGATGCCAGTCCATCACAGGGCCATTGCAGTGCCTGCAGATGCAGCTGGCCTCCCCTACCTAAGATATAGTCAGAAGGCACAGCAGGGACTCAAACCAGTTCACCACAGTGGTGTTATTTTAAAATGATTCAAATTGTGTATGTTTAAAAATTGTTAATGACGCATCAACTTGTATTAGGGGGTGTGGTTTTGGGCTATCTACCATGAGCATGTTCACTGTTCAGTAGGATAAGCTGAGGATGTGTTCATTTAATGTGTAGGTTTGGTTTTGTTGTAGTTTTTGATATGAGTGAACTTCATTTTAACATTGTTTATGTTTGAAAATTGATGTGTGTATAAGGGAGGTGTGGTTTTGGGTTATCTACTATGAGCATGTTCCATTGGATAGGCTTTGTAGTGTTTGATCTGAGTAGATGTTATTTTAAAATAATGTATGTTTAAAAACTGATAATGAACCATTTACTTGTGAGCCCTCCATGACTTTAGTTCGCTCTTAGATTTATCATCTATGCCACCCAAGGAGGTTGGGTCCCTTTTTGAGTCTTGGTCCTCCCAAGGTTTCTTCCTATAACACTCAGGGAGCTTTTCCTTGCCACTGTCGCCCTAGGCTTGCACGTAGATATTAGGAGATAATCTAAACTTGTAAAGTCGCTTTGAGAAAATGCTCCATTGTAAAAAGCACTATATAAATAAATCTGACTTGACTTGTATTAGGGGGCGTGGTTTTGGGCTATCTACCATGAGCGTGTTCACTGTTCAGTAGCATAGGCTGAGGATGTGTTAATCATGTCCTTCGTGTATTGTTTTGATTTTGTTGCAGTTTTTGATGAATAAATGTTATTTTAAAATTATGTATCCACCACAAACTTTAGGGTTTTGGGAGATCTACCATGTGCATGTTCACTGTTCAGTAGGATAAGCTTCAGTAGAATAGTAGGCTATGTTTATTGTGTTCCTTGTGTGGAGTTTTGTTCTTAACTTTTATATGACTAACACTTGTTTCCATCTGGATGAACAAACACCTGGTTATTTGCTCACTCGTCCATCACTGAGATGACATGCGATGTATCCTTGGGAGTCTCTGCAGCCAGTTCTAACATCATGCATGCATGCGTACCAGTGGCTGAGAGAACAGCAACCTGTAGCAGACTGCTTGGGTATGTACACATCTGTGCCCTGTGAATTCTAGGATAGGTTCTCAATCCACTCTGTGACTCTGACCAGGAACATAAAGAACTAGAGTGTACTGCCAATGCACATCACATAGCATTTAAGTATTTAAAATGTTTATTTAAGGACTGGCACATGTACTTCTTTAAAAGTGGAAGCAGCTCTATATTAGACTGGAATGGAGCTGTTTTATGGGCACAGTTTCATTTAATTAGTCTCTTTTATGATGATGCTTCTCCACTTGAGTATTTGAGTCAACTCAAATATTGACACAAGATCTCCATTGAATTATTTTATCAACATGTATAACGCTTTTGAACGCATTATGAATCCCAATTGTAGGTCCCACTCAAAGAAAGTGTCACCCATCTTTTATTGTTCCATGATGAAGATCACATGCAGTTAGTTCTCCATTAGGTCTACACCTGCTGTCACTTCTGAGTGGACATAGGTGAGGGTGTGCAATTTGTAATAAATACTTTGTACAAGCTCCGGAACTAAGGAGGAAACATGTCCGACAAGTTCTGGTGTCAGAATAAGTATGTAGAGTGCAACATTAGACATTAAACTGGAAGAGAACTGGGTTGATACCACGTACAATGTTTTACGTTAAGGGTAAAATGTTACTTCATCACACAGCAAAAGTGCAAACCTTGGCAACACTGATGAATGATGCTGTTCTGGAAACACTTACCAAAACATCTCCACAACCCTCCAGGATCTGTGATCAGACTCTGTCTGTAGATTGCTTTGCTCAAGCCGTGAAATGTTGGACTGAGAGGTCTGTTCAGGATTTGCTGTAAAAAAGTCAGGACCTTCTTAATAATGATGACTGCTGCATTAGCACAACACCACACACTGCTACTTGCGTTTCCCACACATGCATTGGATTAAATGGCTGATAAGTATTTATTTTTAATCATACATGCTATAAAAATCTCTAAAGCACCTGTTTACTTAACTGACCTGAATGAGTCCTGACTGTAGTCCCCTCTTAGACTGTTGGACACACAGCCATTCAGGACAATTTGTGCCTTTCGGGATCCTTAGGAAGCCGGTCTTAAATAGTGCTTTTTCCATACGCATTCCACGAAAGGACAGAGACCATAAACGATCCCGGTTAAAGTGTTTACAATATTGGCTTCCATGTTGCAGCAGCAGTGCCGCCATGTTCCGCTCTGAATGGCTGTATCCCAATTCTCCCCGTCCTTAACTTGGAGTGCACTAGGTAGAGCGCAGGAACTGTTTGTGCTCTACGTAGTGCACTGCAATACACTTGTGGGATCGGTTTGACATTCAGTCTGTGTTGCATCAAACTTGCACGAGTAACCACAACTATTGGATGTATACTACGTACGTGGGAGTGCGAAGAGGAACCTTAGCGGTCGAGATGCGTCTTAGGTTAACGTTTAAAAAACTAATAATGTATGTAATCAGTGAAACTAACCCTGGTTTCTCTTATTAATACGTATAGAATCTCAACGCGCACGCGCAGTGAACTGTGTCACCGTCGCCACAGAGCCGTTTAGAGAATACTCGACGCGAAATGAGTATTCATTAATTTTTTGAAAAATCAATGAATACTCAACGTATTTTTAAAATAAGAGCATATCTAGAAGAGTGATTTATGAAATATTCCACACATGTTGTGTGGTGTTAAATTCTGAGGATACTTAGTTTGATATTGGTTTGAAATTAGCTTACATGTACAGCAGTACTTGGTTTGTGAACCTTTCAGGATGTTCTGTATTTCGGAATAAATATCACCTAAACATCAGATTTTGACACAAGTCCTAAAATTAAATAAACATAACCAAATGAGCTCAACATTTAATACGTGGCCATTTATATATTGGCAAAAACAATCCAGTATTACATATCTATAAGAGGCAAAAGCATGTGAACCTTTACCCCTTTAAGTAACAATAAGTGCAACTAAATGTTCCCATACTGTTGATCAGTCTTGCACCTCAGCTTGGAGGTTCATTCCTTCGCACAGAACACCTTTAACTCTGGGATGGTAATTGGTTTCCTCACATCAACTGCTCTCTTCGGGTCATTCCACGACATTTTGTTGGATTAAGATCAGGTTTATTTACTTGGCCATCCCGAAACTCGTATGCGATGTTCATGGACAGATGCCCTAACATTCTCCTTTGCCATTTGCTATAATTGTGAATTCAATGTTCCATCAGTGATGTTAAGCTGCCCTGTCCCAGATGCAGCAAAACAGGCCCAAACCAATACTACCACCACCATGTTTCATACATGGGATCAGCTTCTTATGCTCGAATGCAGTGTTTTTCTTTCTCCAGACATAACACTTCTCATTTAAACCAAAACATTTATACCTTTGTTTCCTCAGTGCAGAACATGTTTTTTCCAGTAGTCATCCTTATCTGCTGCAGACAGGCAACGGCTTTCTTTCTTAGAGAGCAATGGCTTTCTCTTTGCAACCCTGCCATGCACATCATTGTTGTTCCATCTCCTGAGGGTGGACTCGTGAACATTAAAGTTAACCAGTGTAAGAGAAGCCTTTTGTTGTTGAGAAATGATCCTGTGTTCCTTTTTACCTTATTCTTATAGTGATCTTTGTTGGTTGAATACTCCTGGGAGGCCACCAATAGTCTCGAATTTCATTTGTACAATGTCTCACTGTGGATTGGTGGAGTTTTGTAACTTTTTATAACCTGATGAGCATCAACAGTTTTTTTTTTGAGGTCCTCGGAAGTCTTTTTTGTTTGTGCTGTTAACGCCTGAATCTAATTTCACCTTCAAATGAACTATTAAGCCAAGATGCTAACAGTTTTGTCACTCACATATGTCATGTTGGATAATTTCCTTCAATAAATAAATGATAATAAATTACACTTCCCAGGTTCCCTGGATCTTATTTTGGAAAATCCCTAAAAGCAGATGGAGTTACATGGTGATGAGGAAGAATCATAACTTACATTATTCGATATATAATGATCACACATAAAAGTAAAAACTAGACCTGGAATTTCGGCAGTCAGTTCCAAAGTCTCACGTAATATGTTTTCAAGAAATAAAACGGCAGTCAATTTTTATGTGATTTTAAATGCCAAGAGACTGGAACAAGTAACCAGAAAAACACATATAAAGAAAATGATAAGCAAAAGCAATCACTGCAGTCAGGTGTTTGGTGGTCCCTGACTGGGGAAAAGAGCGACTACTAAACAAGTTTACAGGGCATTTATCAGATCACTTCTAGACTATCTCAGCATACTACATGAAACAACAGCCCCAGCAATTCTGTCCAAAATAGATGTTATGCAGTCCCAGTCTTTACAACTTGTTATAACCTCTTCAGTGCCAGCCATTCAGGTCGAATCATGACTGTTGTGGTGCAGCAGTTAAGCTACTGGTCTGTGGACCAAAAGATCTGGGGTTCATATCAAGTCAAGTCAGATTTATTTATATAGCGCTTTTTACATTGGAGCATTGTCTCAAAGTAACTTTACAGTTTTAGGTTATGTTCTAATATCTACTGCCAATCCCAAACGGTTCATATCCCACCTTTGCCAATCTGCCTGTTGGGTCATTGAGCAAGGCCCTTAATCCACAATTGCGTGTGAGAGCTCTGGAAATAGCATCCACTAAATGTACAAAAATATACATGAAAACACTGCACAATGAGAAAGACTGAAGTTAGCCATTGCATAGAAGTAAATGTAAATTGTGACCTGAACCAAAAGCTTAAACCAATTAATGGTAGCCTAGCGGGTAAGGTACTGGACTATGGACCAGAAGGTCCAGGGTTCAAATCCCACCTCTGCCAAGCTGCCACTGTTGGGTCCTTGAGCAAGATTGCTTGGATTGTAAGACTGTACCAATTGTAAGTCGCTCTGGATAAGGGCGTCTGCTAAATGCTGTAAATGTAAATGTAATGATGTGCAAATAACAGTGGGAGGTAGAGCAATAACTACTCAGGTGGTTTGAAGGATCCAGCATCATTCGATCAGGAGCAGCCGTCTGTATCCCAGAGTTAGAAACAGAATTAAAGAAGAGCACCACAAACCATCTGGCAATATTCACAGTAGAGCTTCTGGCTGTTCTACAAAAATTCCAATTGATTGAGGGTAATAAACCATGCAAAGCCCTAATATGTTCAAATTTGCATTCAGCTTTAGCAAGTATAGAGATATCCTACCAGAAATATATACAGCTTTATATAGAATTCCTCAGCAGAGTTCAAAAGTAAAGTTTTTATGGGTATGCCCAGCTCAGACAGGCATTGAGGGCAATGAGAAAGCTGAAATTATTGCAAAACAATTTAAGACATGAAGATAGACAGCTTCTAACACTACCAAGTATGACAAGAGTGAAAAGTCAAAGTGAAGCAGCTATAATAAAGATGTGACATGAGTCATAACAGAGCAGCAGGGATGGCATCTTTATAAAATACAGTACAAAGAATAGAAGCTGTAGGACAAGGAGGAGGCCGAAAGGAGAATCTGTGCTGACAAGATTAAGGAATAAGTGCACAGGGTTAAATCATTCACTTTACCTGGTAAAGAAACATGAAGCTGGTTATGCAATTAGTGTCCTACAGAAGAAACTGGAAAATGTAATATTTCAATCTCAGGCATATGGCAATGAAAGACGGCAACTCAGATTTAACTATGGTAAAGAAATGTGACTACTATAGTCTGGAGGGCTTGTAGAATACAGAACAGGATACAAAACTATATACACTTGTTTGCTGATGTCATGTAAGCTTATGCACAAGTATATACAGTACATTTACACAAGGTGTAATGTTACAGTGGTGCTTGAAAGATTGTGACCCCTTTAGAATTTTCTATATTTCTGCATAAATATGACCTAAAACATCATCAGATTTTCACACCAGTCCTAAAAGTAGATAAAGAGAACCCAGTTAAACAAATGACACAAAAATATTATACTTGGTCATTTATTTATTGAGGAAAATGATCCAATATTACATATTAGTGAGTGGCAAAAGTATGTGAACCTCTAGGATTAGAAGTTGATTTGAAGGTGAAATTAGAGGCAGGTGTTTTCAATCAGTGGGATGACAATCAGGTGTGAGTGGGCACCCTGTTTTATTTAAAGAGCAGGGATCTATCAAAGTCTGCTCTTCACAAGACGTTTGTGGAAGTGTATCATGGCACGAACAGAGGAGATTTCTGAGGAGCTCAGAGAAAGAGATGTAGATGCTCATCAAGCTGGAAAAGGTTACAAAACCATCTCTAAAAATTTTGGACTCCACCAATCCACAGTCAGACAGAATGTATACAAATGGAGGAAATTGAAGACCATTGTTACCCTCCAGGAGTGGTCGACCAGCAAAGATCACTCCAAGAGCAAGGCGTGTAATAGTTGGTGAGGTCACAAAGGAGCCCAGGGTCACTTCTAAGCAACTGAAGCAACTCTCACATTGGCTAATGTTAATGTTCATAAGTCCACCATCAGAAGAACACTGAACAACAATGGTGTGCATGGCAGGGTGAAAGGAGAAAGCCACTGCTCTCCAGAAAGAACATTGCTGCTCGTCTGCAGTTTGCTAAAGATCACGTGACAAGCCAGAAGGCTATTGGAAGAATGTTTTTGTGGATGGATGAGAACCAAAATAGAACTTTTTGGTTTTCAAAGAAAAGTGTTTATGTTTGGAGAAAGGAAAACCTTATCCCATCTGTGAAAACATGGTGGTGGTAGTATCATGGTTTGGGGACCCGTTTTGCTGCATCTGGGCAGGATGGCTGCCATCATTGATGGAACAATGAATCTGAATTATATCAAGAGAATTCTAAAAGGAAAATGTCAGGACATCTGTCCATGAACTGAATCTCAAGAGAAGGTTGGGTCATGCAGCAAGACAACGACCCTAAGCACACAAGTCGTTTCTAACCAAAGAATGATTAAAGAAAGAATAAAGTTCATGTTTTGCAATTGGCCAAGTCAAAGTTTTCCTGACCTTAATCCCATGGAAATGTTGTGGAAGGACCTGAAGTGAAGCAGATAATTTGTGAGGAAAACCCACAACATACCCAGAGCTTGAAGCTGTTTTCTGTACGGAGGAATGGGCGTAAAATTCCTCCAAGCCGGTGTGCAGGACTGATCAACAGTTACAGGAAACGTTTAGTTTGCAGTTATTACTGCACAGGGGGGGTCCAACACCATATACTGAAAGTAAAGGGTCACATACTTTTGCCACTCACTAAGATGTAATATTGGATCATTTTCCTCAATAAATAAATGACCAAGTATAATATTTCTGTCTCATTTGTTTAACTGGGTTCTCGTTATCTACTTTTAGGACTTGTGTGAAAACCTGATGATGTTTTAGGTCATATTTAGTCCCCACCAGGATAGCGTGGCATACAGTGTGTTTGTTTGAGTGTTATGTTTAAATACACTGTGGGGACCAAAACATTGGACAAGTTAGGATAATAGTTCTAATTATTATATTATATAGTGTATGCCTATAATCCTGGATTGTTCCTGATTATTTGTTTAGTATGAATGTAAATCTTATAAACAACACTGGAGATTTTGATAACCTACCTAATTTAAACTACATTGATATGCTCAGAAAAAAAAAATAAAACAACCTGAAAATGACTCTCTAATATACAAAATTAAAACAATCACCTTCCTTCACTGTATGCAGAAATAAACCTGATGCAGTGCTTTGGAGGGAAATACAAACACAAACTATTTGTAGAAGCTTAGGAAGCAATACAAACTTATCCCTTTTGCCTTCAGAACTGGCTTAATTCTTATTGGCATAGATTCAGCAAGATGCTGGAAAGATTCCTCAGAGATTGTGGTCCATGTTGATATGATAGCATCACGCAGTTACTGCTGATTTGTCAGCTGCACATCCATGATGCGAATCGATACAAGAATTCTGACCCTAGCGTCTGAATGTTATGGCAGAGTTCGAGACTTCTAAGGCCAGGCAACGTTTTCCCAATCTTCTCTTGTCCAATTTTGGTGAACCTGTGTGAACTGTGACTTCATTTGCATGTGCATAGCTGACAGGAGTGGCACCCGGTGTGATCTTTTGCTGTTGTAGCCCATCTACTTCAAGGTTCAACCTATTGTGCACTCAGAGATGCTCTTCTTTATACCTCAGTTGTAATGAGTGGACTGCTGGGCACTGTAGCTCACGGTCTGCTCCTCAGGAAGTGAGATTGTTCACAAAGAGAAGAAAGTGTTGACCCTGAATCCCACCTTCTCAAAACAGCCTGCAGAAATAGCTTTATATGACCTCTGTATTCAGATATAAACAGGTATAAAATTCCTTGTCCTCTGGATCACCTCACTGTGCAACCTAACTGACAGCCTCCTGGCAGTCCTTCTCAGTCAATTTCAGAAATCTGGGCACACATCTGATTTTGAAAATCCACTGCATAGCAGTATGTCTCATATCTCTCATCATGTTTCAGGAATGGAGCAAAAGGAATAAAGATTAGAGTAATCCGATCTAGATCTTCTAAACTACAATTAGAAATAGAGAGTTTTCAAACTGAAATGCTGATCATACAAAATCAGAATTTTGTTCAGAAACTGAAAGGCATAATTAAGCAGAGCAAGTGCTGCAATCGCACCTAAGATACAAAATAATAAGGCTTATGTTATAAACTGATATCAGTATAACTGATAGCACTGTGGCTGTAGCATCACAGCTCCAGAGATCTATGGTTCAATCCCGACCACGGCCTCTGCCTTTGTAGAGTTTGTGTGATCTTCCCCTGTCTGTGTGGGTTTTCTGGTTTCGTCCCACATTCCAAAGACGTGTTAGGTTACTTGGTCTCTCTAAGTTGTCCCAGTGTTAGTGTGTATGGTTGGATGATTGGTGCAGTAACCGTGGTCCTGCCATGGATATAGCCATCAAGGTAATCTTTCCCCAGTGTTTCTGTAGAGATGAAATGCATAAATGACTGACCATCTGAAACATTGTAGGCCATTCCTCTGTACAGAAAGGTTTCAACTCTAGGATGTTGGTGGGTTTCTTCACATGAACTGCTCGGTTCAGTTCCTTCCACATTTTTATTGGTCAGGACTATGACTTTAGCCTGCCAGTTCCAAAACATTGACTTTATTCTTCTTTAACCATTCTTTGGTAGAATGACTTTCTCTTGAGATTCAGTTCAAAGACAGATGTCCTGACATTTTCCTTTATAGACTTTAGAAAGAAAACTGAAAGAGTTCTGAAAACCTTTTGTAAAATAGTTAAAAAAAATGTTTTTGGTCTCATCCATACACAAAACATTAACGTAGCCTTCTGACTTGTCCACATAATTTTTAGGAAACTACAGACGGGCAGCAATGTCCTTTATGGAGAGCAGTGGCTTCCTCCTTGCAACCCGGCTATGCACAGCATTGTTGTTCAGTGTTCTCCTCATGGTGGACTCCGGTCCATTAATGTTAGCCAATGTGAGAAGAGTTGCTTAGATGTTTCCCTGGGTTCTTTTTTAACTTTGCAGACTGCCTTGCCTTTGCTGGTTACCACTTCTGGGGAGGATAACAATGGTCCTGATACCAATGGTCCATAATCTGCATGACTTTGGATTGGTAAAGTCCAAGTTTTTAAGAGATTGTTTTGTGACCTTTTCCAGCCTTAAGAGGATCAACGACAGGAATGGTCAGGCACCAGGTAATAACCGGGAAGGGTAAGATGACGATTAATGACCAGACTTGCGTGTTCTGCTTTGCCAGGGTGTCTTGAGTTTCTGAGTGCTTTGAAGTGAGGGATGGGTCCTTGTGTCACACATGGCACCCACCCTGGTGTCTGTGTCACACACAGAAACATCCAGGGGTGCCCTGACATTACAGAAAAAGACCCAGTCCCAACCATAAGGTGTGCTGAGACATGGGAATATCTAGTGAGGCAGAAACTTCCTGAAACACACAAATTGCAACCCAAGATTTTGGAGCTGAGCATAAGATTTTATACCTGAACATAACACAGGGAGGCCATACATGTAGTCTTTAGGTGCCAAGGACCCATATCTGAGCCCAATTTTGAAATCAACTGAAACTTCACCTCACCGAAGCAGGATATTAACCAGAATGTCTCAGTGGTAGGGCCAAGGTTTGCAGTACTGAGTCACCCTGGGTTGTTCCCACCAGTGGAAGTCGTAAAGATATTCTCTCTAGTGATGAATAACATATCATTGGCAAATCTGGAAGTAAGACTGACTAATTGTGAAGGCCTGGAGAATGTTTAAATGCACCACACCAACTATAAAGTTTGGTGGAGGAGGATAATTAAGATTGCGATCCCCTCAAGGCTGATCTCCAATGTCAGCCAACTTGGTGTAACCACTTCCCTCTGCAAATGGAGACTGGACTTTCTGACCAATAGACCCCAGTCTGTTAGGTTGAACAACCTCACCTCCTCCACCATCACCTTGAACACTGGTGTGCCGCAGGGCTGCGTGCTGAGCCCTCTTCTGTACTCCCTGTTCTCTCATGATTGTGTTCCTGTTTATGACTCCAACAGAATATTCAAGTTTACAGATGATACCAAGGTAGTAGGTCTGATCAGAGACCTAGGTCTGATGAGCCACGTGGCGTGCCAACAATAACTTGGCGGTTAACACCCAGAAGACCAAGGAGATCACTGTGGACGCTCAAATGTTGTCGGAACAATAAGTACCGTCCGACTGTAACCACGGATTTTCCACTCCCTTCCCATCTGGCAGGCGTTACAGAAGCTTCAGCTCTTATGTCAGGAGGCTAAGGAAGAGCTTCCCTGAAGCTGTAACCCAAACTCTGCACCAGCAGCATAATTGCATTCGTTACTGCACTGTGCTATTTCCATTACAGTTTGGAAAGTTTGCACTTTGTTTTTCGACGCCTTAGTGTCACTGCTGAACTGAAAATAGTCCACCTACCAAAAATGTCCAGCCACAAGCATCCTATAGGCAGCATTGTGCGAGCACTGATGAAGGGTTAGAATAAGACTAACACAAAAAAAAACTGTGCAACAACAGATGAGCTTCTGTCTCAGACTTTACATCTGTAAGGTGAAGCAATGTGGAAGATGTGTCTAATAGAGTGTATGGTGAGTGAATACAGTATTTATAAACTCCAGCAGCACTGCTGTGTCTGATCCACTCATACCAGCCCACACCAACACAGCACCACTACATCAGTGTCAATACAGTGCTGAGAATGATCTTCCATCAAAAATAGTACCTGATCTGTGGTGGTCCTGTGGGGTTCCTGACCATTAGAGAACTGAGTAAAGTGAACAAAAGTATGTAGACGGACTACAGTTCTTCTATATAAAGTGACACACTAAAGTTATAAACTATATAAAGTGCATATAGTCTATACAAACTTATAAAGTTTATACACTATATATTTGCTCCCACATTTCAATGTGTGCCCTGCGATGGAGTGACGCCCTGTATAGGGTTGGTTCCCGTCTTGCGCTCAGTGCCGCCGGTTAGGTTCCGGCCACCTCGCGACCCTAATCTGGATTACGCGGGATGGGACAGCGAGTGAGTGAACGAATAGACCGTTCTATCTAGGATTCAACACTCCAGGCTCTACCTACGGCTCATTGTCAAGCAGATGGCGCCATTGCTTTGGTATTTCGTGTTTCGTTGAGTTTAATGCTAATTTCTCCTCGCAACTCAATCAGTTATTATTAAAGATTAAATGTAATGCTTTGTGTTAATATGTTCTAGTCCGCGGAGTTGAAAGTAATTAAACCAACTAGTCTGAGTCAGTAGAATCTAAATTACAATACATGTAAGAGTTAAAGCGTTGCTAAAATGCAAAATGTGTGTATGATATTAATCTTCTAAGCACTTTGTACTGCTCTGCTTTATGACTGATGTTACAAACTGGACATTCGGCTGGTTGGTGAAGGTCCTGAGTGGTCATGAGTTATTGTTTGATCCACACACTTGAGAAATTTTCATCTGGAATATGTTATGCATGTCTGTGAAGGAATACTGGCCCGAAGGCACTGCCAGGACTAAGCAGGACATGCCCAGGACAATCTGATTTGGGCACTGCATGCAGACAACTGTCTATGTCTGAGTAAGGAAAGGCCAGTCTGGGGATTATTGCCCTATGCTACCCCGGTCTCGTTCAGGGCACGCTTAGGCCTGTGTCCTCTGTTTACCAGGGAAAGGAGCTGGAACCCCTACGAACCTCACATTAAAAACATGCAATTACAAAGTTTAAAAGGTTATATATGATTAATAACAATAGCATGCATTATTAATATACGTAATACTAATAATCATTATTATAATAAATAATTTTTTTTAATAATAACAATGTTATTATTAATATTTTTGTAGTAATATTCTAATGATATTGTTATTGTATGAATTGTGATATTTTAATAATGCTAATATTACTACTAATATAAAATTATAATTATTATGCAAATATTAATAATTAATTATTGTTATTGTTTTAGTTTTAACATTTAACTACTACTACTAATACTAATAACTGTTATTGATGTTAAGCAGCTTCCGCGCCATTGTGGCTCAACAAATTCCCCGGAGTTCGTTAAAAATATTTGCTCCTATGAGCCGCAATGGCGGCCGTTCAATGGATTTCGCTTCGATTAGCTTAGCATTCTCTATGTACGCGCACTACATACATTTAAAACTAATTGGTTTCTGCTCCCACTCTAGTGTACTCTGTCTTCAGATAAGAGCCATTTGTAATACGGCCATCGTGCTGAGGGGAGTAAACAGTGCCCGCCCATATGCAGTAGCCTATCGCGGTTCCTCTCGCAGTCAGTCCCAGTCAGAGGCCGCCTGAGTCGAGTTGGAAAGGAAGACGGACGGGGGATTATTTTGATTCGAAGCGGATTCTTTTTCTTTCTAAAGCTTTAGAACGAGCCCACGAATACGCAGTTCGCTTAAATGAACTCATGGAAACGCCGTAATCTGCCTTGCAGTTCGCATGTTGGTGCAAAGCGGAGACGGTTTTTCCCTCGGATTTAGCTTAGCTTAGCATATTTCAGGCAGTCTCTGCACCGAGGCTTGTCGCGAGCTGAGCTGAAATGTGCGTCGTCTCTCTTGGATACCCTCTAACTGTAACTTGCTGATTTGGAAGGCCTCAAATGGGAAAATCAAGCGTCGGAGGGCAAACTGTTTTTTTGTAATTATGTCGATGTAGCTCGCATTTCGGACAAAGGTGAGTTTCAGAGCTGCTTTCCACTTGGTAAACCGTGTTGTTTATACGGGCTGCATGTACAGCGAACGAGCTAGCAACAGGCTAACACTGGAGCTATGGAGAAGCTAGGTATGTTTTGAATCGCGTACTTTTGTGCTACATAGTGTGTAACACCGGAACGAGCCTTTACTGGTTAGACCGTACTAGTTAGTAAGTTAGTACGGGAATGGGAGTGTGTTTCCAGGACATACAGTGCTGTTTATAATTGTATTGGTCTGCGTGGTAATGAAGTTGTTTGTAGCCGTAAAGTTGCACGAATATAGTAATGAACTTGTTTAATGCTCACGTCGTAATGAAATAATAATACATCGGGAGTAATGGGTGACATTTGTTGCATAGGCATTGCTGTTCATGGACAGATATCTAGGCACGGTTGAAGGACACCAGCCTTGTTTTGAGAGACCCTCAGGAGTTTTATTAGGGACCTCCTTGATAAGTGTGGTGCCTTTTAATAACAGGTTCGCGTTAGAGTCCCATTATGTTGTGTGCACTAAAACAAGCTGGGTGGGATTTTGAGGGACATTTAGAAGTGCATGTCCTTGGAGGTGAAGCCACTAGTCCACGACCGACTTAAATGTGAATTCACACTTTTTGGAAGTAAAGAAACAACCTAGTTTTGTGTTTTTCTGTAATATGTTTCCGCTTTGATAGATGGATTTGGCATAGTGAGTAACAATGTATGAAAAACAAATAAGTGTGAGATTTTGGAAACAAATTGTACTGGGTTCTTTAGACCAGAACTGGCCGAGCAATTTTATGTAGTTATAGAGCGTCTGTGACCGAATAATGCATATATTAATCCTTGTTTCATTTGGCGTTGGGTCCAATCCTCTTATTGGTCCAAATTCCAGTCTGCAGCTTGCCCTGGACCACGAACCCCCCGTACTGTGTCATAATGTAATGTGGGACATGTCACCGATCCAGATTCTGTTCCACACCTTGACAGTAACCTGTGGCAATTCCATTCTGTAGCTGAGTGAGCAAATAATGTTGGCTGTTGGTTTGACTAAAATTGTGTTTGTTGACCAAAATGGCATTATTTGTGTCTGAAAATGCTGAAAAGCGAGACTTGTAGTGTGTGTGTGTGTGTGTGTTGCATTGGACAATACAACCAATGTAATCAAGCACCTGCAGAGGTGTCACGTGTAAGAATACCAGGAGTTCATGGTAACGGAGGAAGACTCCCACTCAAGCTTTCCAGAAACGTGATAAACTTAAAGCAGACGACCCAAAAGCTGAAGGGATTACAGAGACGTCGGCCAGCTTCATTATACTTGATGACCAAACCACTGTTTGTATTGGAAAGTGTTGGAGTTTGCTACATGTTGGATTGTTAAGAGCTGAGGCACAGAAATGTGTCTTTTTGGATAATTCTTGCCCTTCTGGTAAGAAGTGCTGTGTGGTTTATTTTATCCCTGTGATGTAACCTTGAAGACGATAACATAAAAATTAAGAGCTGTTGTATCGGAGACACTATTGCTATTGGCGGTTGATTGTTAGTGTCGGATCAGAATCGGGAAGTCGGAAGTTCAGACGTCAAAACTTATGGTATGTTGTGGGAAAACCTGGGCACTTCCACAAAAATCTTGTTTGCTTTGGATTGTACAGCATCAAAAGCCCAGAAATTGATTTCTGGTCCACGTGTTTTGGAATCACCCAACTGATTTGTATGTACGCTGCTTAATCTGAAGTCTTATTTAATAGTAGAGAAATTGAGAGGCGTGCTGAAATGACGTGATGTGCTGAACTTGGTGTTCAATCCCTGCTCTGTGTCCCAGTTGAAGGGGCGTCTTCTTTAAACTTTCCTATGTGGTGTGTGAAGAGTTCCGAGCTCTAGGTGCACCATAATGCTGTGAGATGTGAAAGTGAAACAGCTGAACAGCAACCACTGTGTATTGCAAAACTTTGGATATACTAGACAAAAGGTACATCTTGACCCATATTCAACGGAAGTATGGGTTATGTGAAATTTTAGAAGTTCTAGAGCATTTCAGATGAGCGCAGGAGGTAAAGCGGCTGTTCCTAGGACATATCGGATTAGGTTTAGAGTAAACATGGCTCTAAAAAATAGCAAAGAACCAGAACTGACATGCCTGTTGTACAAGACTAAATGTACTGCCAGCATGTTTACATTTAGGTTAGGGAATTTAAGCTTAGTTTCTGTTTAGTTGTTGGAAGATCCCTCAGTCCAGATACAAATTTGCTTTAAAAAAAAACTGTCGGTTTCCAAAACCACAAAGCAAGAGTGAAACACTCAGGTTGCTAAAGTAAAGCAAGGCGTCAGAACATCTGAGCAACTTCATGATCTGTAGCACACGTTTACACTTTGGATAAAACGACTTGTATGAAGTGATGCTGAATTACACCAATGTGTATATATAGTCACTGTCAAAAAGTTACATATAAACAATAATAAACAATGGACCTTATGACCAGAAATAGCATTGTTGTTGCACACCACGGGGCATTGAACTGCATCAAAATCATTCGCTCTCAAACTAATGACAATCAAATGGAAAAATGACTGAATTACAAATGTTATTTAATCTTAAACAGACTTTAGGGAAAGGTTTTAAGTTTGTTCGCTTCAACCTTCTCATTGTTTTCACTCCGTTAAGCTCAAAATTGGTGCCAGTAACTGTGTTGTTTATCTCATTGTTTGTTTTCTGTGGTAACCTAGTGGCTAAGGTACTGGACTATGGACCACAAGGTCCAGAGTTCAAATCCCACCTGTGCCAGGCTGCCACTGTTGGGTCCTTGAGCAAGACCCTTAACCCACAATTGCTTGGATTGTAAGACTGTACCAATTGTAAGTCACTCTGGATAAGGGCGTCTGCTAAATGCTGTAAATGTAAATGTATTATTATAGTTTGTTGCTGTTAAGTTGCAGCATGACTGGCACTTGGGTTGTGCAGTAGTCATATGCTGGCCTCTTGTCTGGCCGGGGCTGCACAGACACGACTGGCCGTGCCTGAAAGAGGCTTCGGAAAGATGGCGAACCTAGTCCTTTCCTCTATAGAGGTTATGCGTATGGTGGGGATGTCAAAAGTCCCACAAATCTCCCTCTGAAAGTACGTCATAAGTTGGGATTTTTACAAGTTGTTGCCTTTTAATGTAGTGTAGCAAAGATCTTGTTGTGAGAAATGCATGAAAGTTTATGCTTAAACATGCTGGTAATGGCCTGAAGAATGTGTGTTTGTGTTTTCATACGATATGTTCATTGTTGAAGTGATGTTAGTTAATGACATTGTATTTGCTGTTGGTGTATGTGCTGAATAAACTGTGTTTAATCCGTAAGCTTGAGTTACAGTGGGGCAAAAAAGTATTTAGTCAGCCACTGACTGTGCAAGTTCTCCTACTTAGACAGATGAGAGAGGTCTGTAATTTATCATCATAGGTACACTTCAACTATGAGAGAAACAATCCAGGAAATTTTTGCTTACCGTTCTCATGATCATTTTGACCCCACGGGATGAGATCTTGTGTGGAGCCCCAGATCGAGGGAGATTATGTCTTCCATTTTCTTACAATTGCTCCCACAGTTGCTTGCCTATTGTAGATTCACTCTTCCCAACTTGGTGCAGATTCTATAGTTTTCTTCCTGGTGTCCTTCGACAGCTCTTTGGTCATGGCCATGGTTGAGTTTGGAGTCTGACTGTTTGAGGCTGTGGACAGGTGTCTTTTATACAGATAACGAGGTCAAACAGGTGCCATTAATACAGGTAACGAGTGGAGGACAGAAGAGCTTCTTAAAGAAGAAGTTACAGTTCTGTGAGAGCCAGAAATCTTGCTTGTTTGTGGGTGACCAAATACTTATTTTCCACCATGATTTACAATTAAATTCTTTAAAAATCCTTTTTCACATTTTGTCTCTCATAGTTGAAGTGTACCTATGATAAATGACAGACCTCTCTCATCTTTCAAAGTAGGAGAACTTGCACAATCAGTGGCTGACTAAATACTTTTCTGCCCCACTGTATGTGGTGGAGGTCTGATAATTCAGGCTGTCTTGGTAATTCATTTGGATGCGAGTCAGGTTGTTTTCTTTTGCTCGTCCCATCCCATCCTTACGATTAGCATTTCTGCCGATACAGGTAATTGCTGCTGGAAAATTTAAAGGTCATCCAGGTTCCCTTAAGGGTAGGTTTTCCAATAGCGAAGAGAAGTGGTGCAGATCCGTGTGGATTTCTCAAACAACTGCCTCGTTTAGTTGCGCAATCCGAAAATCTCGAATCTTGTTGTGTAAGACTAACAGAAGGCGCATTCAACCCGAAAACCTGACTAATTACCGTGTTACCTTTAGCTGTAATTTCCAGGCTTTGCGTCGTTCTTACCCGCAGCTTTCACACAGTAATTGACCAGGTTACACCCATTCACATGGATTTCATGAAATACCCCTTTCTAAAGATGCGGCATGTCTTGGGAACCGTGCATACGATTAGTTTTCCAGAATCAGCGTTCAACCCACTGTAGATCAGGTGTGTGTTTGTGTGTGATTGTCTTCTAAATGACCCTATGAATGAGCTGGGCCATTCATCTGATGAAGAACATCGTTCTCAGAATGAATGGTGGAAACCTGCTTTATTTCTGAATCACGCTCTGCCAGGCAATTCTGTGTAGCTGATTTGAACCTTCCTGTTGTTCTGAATGGCATTTTTAGCAGTGCCCTGTCAAGTGCTTTGTGTTTTGATTTGTTGTCACTGTTTCGAAACAGCCGTTTCAAGAAGTTTCAGCATATCATGTGATCCAGTAATGTATGAGCTCTCGTTTGCACGTGGACCAACCTGGTAATTATAGCGCCCTGTGATTTCCCTGTGAACTCACATGAAATTTTGCTTACATAAATAGATTTGAAGTTACAGAATATGAGTAGTAGGGCTGCATGATCTGCCTTTGCAGATGTTATTTACTCTTAGCTTCTTGTATACATTGGCTTGGCTTCTTGTTGCTAGCTTGGATTGATACAAGAGTATTATGTGAATCCGGTGGTGTCGTGGTGAGTCAACCAGTACCTCATTTATCATCCAAAATCACTTCTGAAACGTAGTTCCAGCACTCACCTGCTTTTGTGTTTGCACACTTTTAAAGTGAGAACACTTGGATCACATTTGCTTCTTCTTTTTAAAGAAATGCAGAATAAGATGTTGACTTGAGTAGACCGTCGCTTTTTTCGAGTATTTATCGGGTCTCTCTCAAGACTTCTGGAGTACCTTTACTACTTGCTTACTATGGGTATTCTCTACATAAAGAGCTTTCTAACTGCCAGTGAAACCTGAAGACTGCCTATGGGACAGTCTACAGAATCACCGAGTGGTTCGTTCGTACCCTCACGGCCAGTGAGTACATGTACTTCAGCCGTTAGCATCACTGGAATGCTGGATAGATTTTCATCTCCGACTTAATATTTATGTGCTCTGGAACCCGGATGCAGGCATGTACACTGAACGGGTGCCAGCCTAACTCAGAACTGGTTAGAATTTTAGAAAGTCTGTTTGCGCACCAAGGGCATGATTCTCATGTCTGGGTTCCCTCTCAGGCGGGCCATCATGCATGTGCAGTGGATAACACAGTCGGACTTGAAATGAAAGAGTAAACCAGATTCCTAGGGTTGTATTTACTGCTTCATTTCTGGTAAAACTCCAAGGGATAGCACTGAGACAATCCTCATAATCCTACTGTATTGTGCTATTAAGTGTTATTTCGTTGCATGACGGAGTGTGTACACATCCATGAGTTTACAAGTAAGCTTGTTGACTAGACAATGGCCTAACCAGGCTGGTGTTTGAAGCTCAATTCAGGATGATGAGTAGTACAATTATGCTGGGAGTGGGTAATGCTTACAAAGTATTATACATGTGGACTGCAGTCTGTATTGTAGTATGACAAAGTGCATCTATTTGGTAAGTGTTACTGCTGAAATGGATAATGAGTGTAGAACATGGAGCTCTAGCTATAAGTGATCGGTGAGTATAGTTGCCTGGCTGACAATGGCTGAACTCCTCAACCTTGCTGTACAGGTATAATAATAAGATTAATTTATGTAGCGCCTTTCACAAAACCCAAGGATGCTTAATAACATAACTCAAATACAATTTACACAACATAAGAGACACACAGTTAAAGACAAGCAGGCATATCAAACAATAATAGAAGGGGAAAATAGGAAAGGTATTAGGAGAGATGTACGTTCCAGGATAGTCAAGTCAAGTCAGATTTATTTATATAGTGCTTTTTACAATTGAGCATTGTCTCAAAGCAACTTTACAAGTTTAGATTATCTCCTAATAACTATGTCCAATCCCAAGTTGAGCAAGCCTAGGGCGACAGTGGCAAGGAAAAACTCCCCGAGTGTTATAGGAAGAAACCTTAGGAGGACCAAGACTCAAAAAGGGACCCAACCTCCTTGGGCGGCATAGATGATAAATCTAAGAGTGAAACTAAAGTCATGGAGTCAAATTACGAATAAAATGTGAAGTATGCACATCGGCATTAAGTGGCCGGGGTATGATGGGACTGGAGCTGATGACGGAAGCAGCTTGAGTAGAGCTACAGCGGATGAACATCATGTGTGGGGCTGGAACTGCCGGAACACAGCTCGGAGAGAAAACAGAAAATGTAATTAGTTATGGATAGTTGAAGCAGACCTAACAGACGAAGGAAGGGAGTTCCAGAAGGTGGGAGCTGCCACAGCAAAGGATCTCCTACCCATGGAGATATGAAACGTATAATATTTACATTTACAGCATTTAGCAGACACCCTTATCCAGAGCGACTTACAATTGGTACAGTCTTACAATCCAAGCAATTGTGGGTTAAGGGTCTTGCTCAAGAACCCAACAGTGGCAGCTTGGCAGAGGTGGGATTTGAACCCTGGACCTTCTGGTCCAGAGTCCAGTACCTTTAACCGCTAGGCCACCACAGTCTCTTGCTATTCTCCAGTTGTCTGTTGGTGACATATGTAGTTGATCTATTGTTGAGAAGACATGTTTGAAGAGCTTTTTATGGTTTAGTGATTTGAGTACTGAGCTAGGGTGTGCTCAGACCTAAACCGCTTGTTTGCTTGAATAGGTGTTTGCTAGTCGCTCTGCAGTTTGTGCTTTTCAGCACCTGTTTTTCCTGTTTGTAGAATGTCAGTTTCTCAATGCCGTACATGTGGCATGTTCAAGATGGAGTGCTCTATTGTTTAACTCTACAGAGTGAAGCAGGGACAGGAAATGGTGTCTTGGCCAGGCCTGTTGGGTCAGGAGCTTGTTGGGAGTAGTTCCTTGCAGCTTTCTCATCAGCTTGATCTGATGAGTTGTTCCATCCATTTGAATTTTCTTTGTTTTTTTTTTTTTGGTACAGCTGAAGGAGATCTTTTAGAAATATTTTACACTTGGTAATGAATTGATGGTTTGTATCATTCAGAAAGTGGTCTAGCGTTACACACTGTGATCGACCTGTGCATCCCTCCTGTTTATTGGCATTTCAAAGAGTGAATGTGCCGGATTGGTCCTAATGAATAGGTGAAGTGTGCAGGCAAGTCGAGGCCAGCAGCCTGGGGATTAGTTTGGTATGACAGCGTAGGCTTATGTATATTTTGAAGTATTTCAGTTTGACTCATGTACTCAGCCATTGCATAATATTCTAACTACTTGGGCCATTGAGTGCTTTCCCACAAGACAGTGAGTCAGATGTGTCTAAACTGATGGTTACATAACATGTTCTCTTGGTGTGTTTCTTCCTTGAGATATGTAAATAGTCTTTTCTGGGGCAGCATGGTGATGACTAAAACCCATAAGCAATGGTTTTTGAAATTTAGTATTCACAGCTTTATTATTTAGCTATACTACACGCAGACTCGACTGTCTGTGACGAGGACAGTTTGGCCAAAGGACCATCCCTGGCACTGCATGGTTATGCCTGTGCTGTGTCTTTTCATGAGTTTAAACATAGAGAGAAAAAATATTATATATACGTGTGTATATATAGATAGCTAGATAATGATCAGCTGATCATTCTCATTTAACAGATTCTTTTCCGGTCACATTTAGCCTACTCTTGAGCACTTGTCGCGCCGACAGCGGTACAAAACACAGCCCCACACACACATGAACAGCACAGTGCTTTAGTAACGCTAATTCAGTTAGTGTCTATAAGGAGCTTTAATCTTAAACTGTTAATGCTCTGCCACTCCTTGTTTGTTTCCCGGCCCGACGTTTAGCCTGCGTCTCGATTGTCTGTTTATTTTTGGGTTCTTGTGCATCTGTGATCTGTTTTGTGTGTGTCTTTTTATTAGTTGATAAAAGCTCACCATGTTTGCATGTTTCTAATTGTGTTGTACCATTTATGCCCGGGATTTAGCGTGATAGTGTGTTTTTACTGCATCCAGTGGCTCGCTGTAGTGATTTATGACTTACCGTCTTATTTGGTGCATGCTGCTACCTGTGTACCTTTGTGTGTGCTTGTACTCTTGCCTCTTATGAAAGCTGTAATAATGTACCATTTGAGCGAGTTTGCAGTGATTGATATTTGTGTGGACAACGCCACGAAGGTAAAGCAAGTGAGAGAATAGAGCCAGGTACAAGCCAACAACACCTGCTGTCTTCCTTTAGAAGTTGTTTCTGTATGCTGTCATTTATAATTCTTAGAAAGAATTCGAAATCAGTGCATCTCTAATATATGTGCGTATGTGCATATACACTTATGCACACATACAGGTATGTCGCTTCATGTCCACAATACGCTCTGTGAAATTGTACACGATGCGATATGGGTGTTGACTGAACACGTATACCTTACCTAGGAATGCTCTATGGGATACTGCAGTGTACTGGTATTGACTTCATGGCCAAGATGTGTCCCCTACATTGATTGATTTAATATAACCATACTGGTTTTCACTTTGAAGCTTTGTGCAGTGCATTGACTCGGTCAACTCCTTAAACTTCACTCTTACTGTGAAATAAATGTATATTCTCACAATATACTTTCACTTATTTTCTTTCTGTTGTAAATAAGCAAAGGATTCATAACATCATAAATGTTACATCACAATAAAAATGATAAATTGTGACTCGAAGTTGGCAACAGTAATGCTGATGTTGATAGTTGTACTAGAATGGCACATTTTATGAGCATTTATAATCTGATTAATAGCTCGATCGGAGACGTCGGTCCTGTACGTTTACATTTACAGCATTTAGCAGACACCCTTATCCAGAGCGACTTACAATTGGTACAGTCTTACAATCCAAGCAATTGTGGGTTAAGGGCCTTGCTCAAGGACCCAACAGTGACAGCTTGGCAGAGGTGGGATTTGAACCCTGGACCTTCTGGTCCATAGTCCAGTACCTTATCCGCTAGGCTGCAATCCAAGTTGGCGTATGTAATGTCATTTTCAGCATCAGTGGCTATTGGCTGTTTATGACAGACACAAGGTTACCAAATGCATGACTTAAGGGCCTTGCTCAAGGACACAACAGTGGCAGCTTGGCAGAGGTGGGATTAGTACCTTAACTGCTAGGCTACCACAGTCCCACGTTAATAAAGACCCACTGTTAATACGATCAGTGCATGTACGTGCACGTTTGGCTTGTTTGACATGGTTGATGTGAAAAATTGAGTCTCCGATGGGAAATTAAAGTTATGTTCAAAGCTTATTTAGTTGGCTTATTTAACATCATTTTCAGCATCAGTGGCTATTGGCTATTTATGACAGACACAAGGTTACCGTATTTTTCGGACCATAAGGCGCACTTAAAATCCTTTCTCAAAAATCGACAGTGCGCCTTAAAATGTGGTGCGTCTAATGTATGAATTAATTCTGGTTGTGCTTTCTGACCTAGAACCGATTGTAGATGGTACACGGTGCTCATAAATCTGTCAAAATGTTTTAGCACGGCCTTGGTAAGTTACGAAGCTTACGGCCACCGTAGTGGGCAGCATCACGGAGTAATACGGTATGTGCTTCAGCATTAGGGTACGTGCATTCATTCATTCATTCTCGAAGCGGATTTCAAACACAACGCTATCGGTCACGCAGTACAACATGGTCATAGAGCAGCTGTGAGAGAATTCAACATTAACGAATCAATGGTACGGAAGTGGAGGAAGCAAGAAGACGCCCTGAGACAGGTAAAGACCAAACTGAGCTTCTGACGGAACTTATGAGTTTTGTTTCATTTCATACGCCTTATAACCCGGTGCGCTTTATGGTCCGAAAAATACAGTACATTGAAACTAGTCATATATGATCGGGGCAATTTAGTGTAATCAGTTAACCAGATGCATGACTTTGGACTGTGGGAGGAATCCGGAGCACCTGGAGTAAACCCCCACGGATGCAAGGAGGACATGCAGACTCCACACAGGCAGAAGCTGGCGCTGTGAGACGCCCGTGCTAACCACTGCGCCACCATGCCAACCTTTAGACAAATGATCTATGGATGGACTGTGGTGGCCTAGTGGATAAGATACTGGACTATGGACCAGAAGGTCCAGGGTTCAAATCCCACCTCTGCCAAGCTGCCACTGTTGGGTCCTTGAGCAAGGCCCTTAACCCACAATTACTTGGATTATAAGACTGTACCAATTGTAAGTCGCTCTTCAAACACACATTAATGTGAAAGAAAGGCAGCAGGTTCACAAGGTAGTTACGTGCATTTCAAGTACATTTTGCTGAACCAGCCACAATTTTAGACTTGAAAACACGAGTAACCCGCCGAACCATCATTAGCCCCTCGTTACGGACTGACAGGACTCGTATGCTTTGTTGTTGCTATGGTAACATTTTGATTTGTTCAGATTATGTGTGCATGTAAGTGGAGCTTTTATCAGATTGCCGAGTGTAGTGTGCATGTAATCAGCTCAGCTTGGATCGAAATGAACATGATTTGCCTGAGAATGATTTCATTCGATTTAATCGATCAAGATCTCTACATGTAAACAGAGCCATTTATTTCTCAATACGTTTGAACTTTTCTTCTGCAAGCCACTGAGCAAAAGGAAAAACATAATCTGCACTTCATCTTAGCAGACTCGCAATTCTGGACTGGCTTTTTTTTTGTCCAGTCTCACTGATTACCAGCGTCCAAATGTTATCTTTATCTACTTCTGTCAGAAATACATAAATAAAACCTCTGCACCCCCGGCAAAATGGATTATCCCAAATGAACATTACTGTGGGAGGTAATGGAGGTTTACATTTCAGAATTGGAGCGAAGCCATACAGTCTTCATATATTCTGGTGTAAATAAACCTTGTGTAAGCTTTTCCATCGGTTACCTTGTGAACTATGCCAGAGCTATTAACATGCTTCAAGCTTTCATAAAATGATAAATGACTGCGCTTTCTATTCTGAAGAAATTTTTTTAAATGGTGGTTCTTGTGATAAGAGACCAGAGCTTCAGAACTT
This sequence comes from Ancistrus triradiatus, assembly GCA_025084515.1. Classification (NCBI taxonomy): domain Eukaryota; kingdom Metazoa; phylum Chordata; class Actinopteri; order Siluriformes; family Loricariidae; genus Ancistrus; species Ancistrus triradiatus. The sequence goes on from JAJAGP010001737.1 coordinate 46,233, forward strand.
TTGCTAGTGGGGACTGTGGTAGCCTAGTGGGTAAGGTACTAGACTATGGATCAGAAGGTCCAGGGTTCAAATCCCACCTGTGCCAAGCTGCCACTGTTGGGTCCTTGAGCAAGGCCCTTAGCCCACAATTGCTTGGATTGTAAGACTGTACCAATTGTAAGTCGCTCTGGGTAAGGGCATCTGCTAAATGCTGTAAATGTAAATGTAGTGGATGTACACAAGTGAGTGGTTGATCCAACTGATGTAGTGTATGGATACGTGTTTTAGTTTTATTATTTAGAAATGTGGAGCAGCCAGATGACTATATGCTTATTTGAATGTTTAAGTCACACTGAGCTGTTATTTATACTTGCTTGCACGCAGCTAAAATAATGCCCCGTGTATGTTTGTTGCTGTTATCTGACACACTTTACATGTTGTTTGTCAGCAGGTTGGCTTATTTGTGTCCTGAATAGGCTTCTTAATGTGTCACGGTAACAGTTTCTTAAAGTACAAACTCCCATGCATGTGTGATTTATCTGTAAGGTACTGTAACACAATGGGTGAAAAAATTATTCCACAAAAATTAAAAGGCCATGAGAAAATCTTGCTTTCTAGTTTGCGGGCACCAGATGCAAATGCGCTGCAAGCATGTGTCTCGTATGGTGTCTAGTCTGCCTTTTGTGGTCAAGACACGTGTTTTATCGAGTCCCATCTCCCACTGGGGTAGCAGGTCTACGTGGTATGCAAATATATACACACCTTTTTTGAGGGAATCCGTTAGCTCAGATTAATAACATTTAGTACTTGAAATTGTGGTAAGGGCAGGGCTAGTGCGAAATCAGTTATGGTAAACATTACTGCATTACTCTTGTGGTTTTAAGTTTACTTTGTTAAAGATTTCATTTTTGACTTTGAGTTGTGTAGCTTTTATGACACTCGTAGCATTTCTGCATGTGTTTTTGCAGAAACTTTTTTTTAAAGATACAAACCAAGCTTAAAAAGATTTAGATTGATAGTTACGACAGCGTTGTGCTACGTAACTTGTTATTAAAATGTTATTACTGCTACTGTACTTTTATTGCTCTAAGTCCCTGGGATAGAAGTGGCTTAGGCAGGGGGGGGGGGGGGGGGGGGGGGGGGGGGGGGGAGGGGGGGGGGGGGGGGGGGGGGGGGGGGGGGGGGGGGGGGGGGGGGGGGGGGGGGGGAGGGGGGGGGGGGGAGGGGGGGAGGGGGGGGGGGAGGGGGGGGGGGGGGGGGGGAGGGGGTGGAGGGGGGGGGGGGGGGGGGGGGGGGGTGGGGGGGGGGGGGGGGGGGGGGGGGGGGGGGTGAATTGTGTAGCTTTTATGACACTCGTAGCATTTCTGCATGTGTTTTTGCAGAAACTTTTTTTTAAAGATACAAACCAAGCTTAAAAAGATTTAGATTGATAGTTACGACAGCGTTGTGCTACGTAACTTGTTATTAAAATGTTATTACTGCTACTGTACTTTTATTGCTCTAAGTCCCTGGGATAGAAGTGGCTTAGGCAGTAGTTAAGGTGGTCTGTGGTAGCCTAGTGGTTAAGGTACTGGTCTCTGGACCAGAAGGTCCAGGGTTCAAATCCCACCTCTCCCAAGCTGCCTTGAGCAAGGCCCTTAACCCACAATAACTTGGATTGTAAGATTGTACCAATTGTAAGTCGCTCTGGATAAGGGCGTCTGCTAAATGCTGTAAATGTAAAGGTGCTAGCATGAAATGTTCAGGGTTTGAGTTCTGACTGTGCTGAAGCTGTCACTGTTAGGCACTCAAACAAGGCCCTTAAGCCTCAGATGCTTGGTTTGTACCTTGTGAGATCGCCCCAGTTGCAAGTCGCTTTAGATAAAGGTGATATTTTTGTTGTTTTTGGATTGCCAACCTTGTTCTCCCCAATTTGGATATGCTCCATTTCCCTTGTTCCACGCAAGTCTTTTCAGCAGTGGACTTCTATGGTCAACACATGGCTGTATGGAGGAATTCATCACTTCCACAGGATCCATCTGCCATCCTTGGTGGTTGATTCCTTGATTACAGCAGTAGGATGATTATCCCAGTCTCAGACATGGCCAATTGTGCCTGTAGAGCATCCAGCCAGACTGGAGGCACCTCCAAGACTCAGACCCAGCGCTGCACGGGTGCTATATCTATTCTGAGTTGCAATGATAAATTATTGCCAACCCTGCAGCCTCTGATATGTTTGCATTAGCAGTATCGCTGTAATTAATTGGACTGTTTCCTTCCCAATATGCCACTGCAATTGCAAAATGTTATGGGAAGTTATGACATTTTTATGCAACATTAGTTTGACAACCAGGAAAACAAAAATCAAGTAGAATCAGCTTTAAATGAGTTACGTTACCAGGCTATGTGTTTCCTCTGGTCATCGTCTTCCCCTCCGTCAACAGGAAAGCTCTTGCCCCTGTTTCACTTCTCTACTGATGTCTAAATGTTTTATAGCCCCCCCCCCCTTGCATCTCCTTGGAAGCCAAATGCCATTTAAAACCCTTTTGAACTTTTTTGCCTCCCTTGGCGTCTCACGCACACACACAAACCCAAAGCCCTTCCACTCACACTGCTTTTCCAGACACATTTTGAGATTTTTGTTTTAAGACGCTCCATCTCTCAGACTCTCAGCTGATATACTTTCCCACAGCGTCCGTCCTCATCTTTTGACGTGGGCTTTTCTAAAAACTCAATCCTGTCCCTGTGGGATACATAAGAACAGAATGACGTATATGTTAACGTGCCGCTATTGTACGAATCCTAAAATAGAGCCCGTGATGGTTAATTTTGATGTCTCTTCCTTTTAGCTTCCATTTATTCTCTGTACTAGCTGTAATTGTGTGTGCACGCACTCTGGCTTGCAGCTTTATTGCGTGGGTTGAAGTGAGTAGGCAGGAGGAGGGAGGGTTGGAGACAGTTGTGTTGATTGGATGCGCCGAGCTCAGAGTGATGTATTATCCATGTGTGGCGCGCTGGGTGTTCGTAGCGTAAGGATAGAGCTGTTGCGCTGGCATTGTGTGTGTGTTTTTACAGCAGAAAAACAGGTGGCTTCAGCCATGTCCTCTATCTCGATCCCCCTTCCCCCTTTCCTCCCTTTCTGCAGTGCAGACCTGGCGCTCTGGAAATGGCTTTTCAACTGCTAAATGTTTTATCATTTTTCTGGCTTTGCTTCACTATTCGCAAAGCCGCAGAACTTACCGAGGCTGCAATGATAACGCACCTTAGGCAGACCAAGGTCTACAGTATGAACAGTCTCAAACTTCAGTTTGTATATGTCAAAGGTTTCAGATTAAGACGTTCTGGGTGTTTTGCTTGATCATGCCATTGGCATTACAAATCGATGCCCAGCCTTCATGAACAGTCTTATTCCAGCCTGTCTGTCACAGATAGCACAGACCTGTCTTGCTGTAGTGTTTCAGAATTTCCTGTGGAATCTTAATCAGGATTTCTTGCTGAATTGCCTCTTTTTGATGAGGTGTGGGGGTTCGGGACATTTTGCAGGAGGCAGGCATGGCCTGGCTGAATCTCAATCCCTGGCTCCTTTAGCACCGCTCTCCTTTTGATGGGGCAGCTGCAGCCATTCAATCGACCCATTTACATTGAAATGCGGCAGTGGCAGGAAGGGGGGATGGGGGTCCCGGGTGCCGCGCATGACTGAGGAGCCCACCTAACCAAAGAGCGAAAGGAGCACGGACACTGCAGGCCTCTGACACCCCATTGTCTTTCAGTGGTTTGGTGCCGAGGGTATGGCACAAAGGCTTTAAGTGCCTTCCTTTGAGCTCGGCTCGTCATTTGCACCACTGGGCCTTTTTAATAGCTGTCCGTCATTTATAGCTTTCCTCATTTTTTGGGGATGAAAAGGGAACTGGGGATTCATTTATTGGCATATTCTTCACGTGCATGCCTTCAGCTGGTATTCTATGTGTTCCTAGTGTACACCTTTATAGTTATTATGAAATGCACTTCGGAATTTGAACTCCGGACGTTGCAGCTTTGAACAGTTGTTCGCCTCAACAGCCAGTCAACTCTGAGGATCCACGAGCAGAGGCGGGAGATAGAGATTAAGAGAAGTCTGTCATTCACTCACTTCCTTCATACTTGTTCATACTCGGTTGATGTGTTTAGAGACTTTCGTATCTTACTTCTGTTTGTTTTTGTACGTGTATGTGCTTGTCCTATTGTAAGTAGTACTCCTTTTTGTCCCCCCCACTACCTGTATATTCTCGCTCACCTATAACTATATAAAGTGGTTCACGTTCACTCATTGAGTCTGTTTTCTCTCTGGCTGATCTTTCATCTGGTCTCTGATCCCTCTGTTTTGTGCAGTACTGTCTATCAATGGATTTTCTGTTGAGCAAAAGTATAAGGACCATCCCACTTGCGTGTCATAGCTGTCCCCTACACAGGGTCGTAACAGTAGATTTCTTTATCTTCTGCAATTGTGAATTTAAGTAAATGGAAAATGCGTTGGCATTAGGGATACTGTGTAGATGGTAGCGTTCCACTCATCTTTTCAGTGGCATCTCTGATGTATTGATGTACTTTTTGTGCTACGCATTTACTGTAGCATGAAAAGACTACGTGACTCTGGAAATGCAAACGTCAAATGGCACATGCCTGTGAATTGTTCTGGTCATGATTATTAATGGTACTGTATGTCATTAAAGTGAGTACATTACAGGGAAGGTTACACAGTCAGAACCACAAAGGAGTGGCTGATATGGCCTGTATATATTATTGCGATATTACCCTGATATATATATATATATATATATATATATATATATATATATATATATATATATATATATGCCCCGCCACCCCCCAGCTCCACTTTGGAAACGGATTTAAAATACGTGCGCCCTGTCAGGACCCTACTATCCCTCCAGTGTCACCCCAACTCAGAGTTACCCCCCGCTGACCCACCTAGCCTACCGCATTTAACTGTGCAGCATGAAAAGACTACGGACTCCTTGAAATGCAAACGTGTTCAAAGGCACATGCCTGTGAATGTTATGGTCTATGATTATTAATGGGTACTGTATTTTGTCCATTAAAGTGGAGTACATTACAGGGAAGGCTTACACAGTCAGATTAACCACGTCGCACAGAGTGTGTATGAGCTGAATATCTGCCTCGATATAATATTAGTGCGATATGGTTACCACTGATATAGCTATATGAGATAGAGATACCACATATCACAAAATAGCATTGAGATTATATATATATTATAGTATATGGAACATATAATCTATACTGCTTGCATATATACAGATTTCAGATGTCACGACTAATATATATATATATATATATATATATATATATATATATATATATATATATATGGAACATATCTTATGCTTGCATTTAGGCATGCAGATATCACGACTAAGTCTAGAAGCATGCCTGTATGAGAATACCAACTCTTGAGGTTCTAACTTCAGTCTGTGCCAAGTGAAACTGGGAATGAGCTCTGGACACCCAAGCAACCCTGACCAGGATAAGCAAGGTTACAACATGAACAATAAAACAGCCTTCCTGGTTAGTGGTCTAAATATTTGATACAGAATGTTAATTCATGTTGAGTAAGATCCTGGAATTAATCATTGCAGTAAGAATAACCACCCTTTGTAATGCTGTCAATGCAAAAGCAAAGCATCCTGTTTAACTCCCACGTATCCTGGTCAGGGTCACAGATGGATCTGGAGCCTATCCTGGAATTTGCTGGATGTAATACAGGTACATCCTCTATAGGGCTCCAGTCCGTCACAGGGTCCCGTAACCCAATGATTCGACATTGATGTTGCAAGCCAAGTCCGGGTTCAAACCCAGGTCCTCAGGAACTGCTGTTTCCAGCAGCTGACTCTTATCTCTGAGTCACAGGAGCTCTGTAATGCCATCATCCAGGAATGTAGATGGGCATTTTTCCCAGTTCTATGGCATAATTCAGAATTTTATATTTCTGCCGTTTGTTTACTAGTCTTGGCGACTGGATTTCAGCTGTGTGTTTAAGATCCCGTGTGGCTCTGACCATGTGGTATCACGCTGGTTTACTCTTAGGGTTGGGTTGTGTGTTTTTCCACCAGCGTACGTTGAGACAGGTGTGGTAACCTTCCCATCCTGCACTGTGCCAAGCCCCATGCATTCTCCTAGTGCCATTGATTTGCTGTGACTCACAGCTTGTTTTGAACTTGGCAGTTCCTGGTTTTGCAGAACCTAACACGAGTTTGTGGTTATAGAGAAGGGTTTTTGGACGGCATCAGTTTGCTGTTGCATGTAGCAGCGCATGCATAAAGACAATCTTCCTTTATCCAGCTAGACTTTCTCATTTTGCATACCTCTGTAAACAAACAATTTGCTGGTGCGTTTTCTCCTAATAATTCCTTTTCTTATTGTCTAGTAGTATATACTTATGAGAAAGGTACATTATAGGTTACTAGTTTACAGAGCTTAGAACTGATAGCCGTACGACTGTGTGCATTTTTTGGTTATTTGTCGTAGTTTCTTTCAAAATGGAGCCTGTGTGGTCTGAGCTTTTTCGTGGGGCAGGTTTAGTCTTTCTCTACATTCTCATGTAGGCTGATTAGAGGCCTTTGTGTTGTGGGGTGGTCACAATCCATTTAGCCGTGCAAGTGAGCAGCAGATTTTTATCAGCAGGATCTGTGTCATTGTGCATGTTTTTCCATGCCTGTCAATTGGACATCCCATAATATAGCCCATGAGTCTGATTGGCCGCACTGCTTGCCTGTGTTAAATGGAAGAAGGTTTGTGTTTGTGAAGGATGCATTGCTTTTCAGCATGTTTTGTCCTTCATGTTTGATTAGTTTAAAATTGGCCGTTGCGTCTCACTGTCTGTTAAAATGTCATCGGGTTTGCTGGGATGACTGCTGTGAGCTCAGACTGCGTCTAATTAGGAGTGTAATCATGGCCACACTGCTATAAGGAAACTTTCCAAGTTTATTTGGAGTGATGGTGATTGAGATAATTATTTGTGATTAAAAGTGATTAGGACACTACTACACCTCAATGTGTACTCTGCAGGAACGTGAACATCTGTGACTCGACGTGAAGCCACACACACAACATTCAACAGCAGTACTGGCGAACATTCTCACAGGGACCGCAATGACAGTTTATGGGTTTCAGAGAGCTCGTTTGATTAGGGAGGCATTTAATAAAAGAATACTGTGTGTTTATAGAAATATTGCGGTGTATTGTGAGGCACATGTATGCGTATTGCTAAGAACTGTATTGGGGAAAAGCCTGTGTTGTGGTAATAAATAAATTCCGTAGCCGAGTAATTTCGATGGCTACATCCTCAAACTAAGGGTAATTATTTCTTCCTGTCTTTGATGCCCTTTGACTTGGGGAAACATTTTAGCATTGTAACAGCTGGATTATGGCGTCCAGATGTTCCAGAATGACATTTAATCTACACTGTATGTTTTAGTGCTGCATTGAGGGAATGTAGGAGTAAGTGCGATCCGTAGAGCCATAATCTTTTAGCGTGACTTGCACTTATCAGTCATGACTTTAAAACCACCTGCCTAATATTGTACAGTGTAGCCCTTTCCTGCCAAGGCTCTGGACTTCACAAGACCTCTGAAGTTGTCCTGTGGCCAACTTCATCTGGCACCAAGAGGTTTACAGCACGTTGTTTAAGTTCTGTAAGATGTCAGGTGGGCCTCCATGGATTGGACTTGCTTGCTTATTACGTCCCACATGTGCTCGATCAGACTGAGATCAGGGAAATTTGGAGGCCAAACTTTGGTGGTCAATACCATGAACTCCTGTCATGTTCCTCAAACCATTTCTGAACAATTGTTGCAGTGTGACAGGGTGCATTATCCTGCTGGAAGAGATTTACATTTACAGCATTTAGCAGACGCCCTTATCCAGAGCGACTTACAATTGATACAGTCTTATAATCCAAGCAATTGTGGGTTAAGGGCCTTGCTCAAGGACCCAACAGTGGCAGCTTGGCAGAGGTGGGATTTGAACCCTGGACCTTCTGGTCCATAGTCCAGTACCTTACCCACTAGGCTACTACAGTCCTGATGCATTACAATATAGTAATTTTAGAAGAAAGTTAATTTTATATGGTATAAAATTGCTGTTTTTTAAATTAAATAAATCTATTCTTGAAAGACATATCACATTTGAAAATATTTACTTTAACCTATTGTTTGTAAAAATTTCAACGTACATGTGCGATATAACTTAAAAAAAAGAACAGTACAAATATAAAACACTCAAACAGTTCAGTGTCAGACTTTGTAAAACCAACATGTGCACTAAACAGAAGTCACTCCCCTCTTAATCCCGTGTCTTATCTTCAGTTGCGAGGAGTAGTTTACCTTTGCATTGTTTCTCTGTTCCGTCATCCTTCCTCACGTATACAGAGAAAAACCCCTTCCCACTACAGCAAAGCACAAATCTGAGTTTTTTTGTCATAGTTATATAAAGGTTTTATATTGCACTAGTGTTGCACTGCATGCTTTGTACAACAATTCAGTACCCAACTGTGTTTTCAGAGCCATTCCTAGCTCGAGGTACAGATTTAGCCTAAGCCAATAGTCAAGCATCTGAGGCAGAAATGACTGTTTTGTCTGCGCTGGAACCTTAAAGTAAAACAGTCGTTTGTTTATGGCTCCTCCATTCATTATTAAAAGCAAGTATACACACAGTTTGGTAAAAAGTGGTCGTCACTGGTGCTCAACTGAAGCGGCCTTTCCAGGGGTCTAACAACATCTAGGTTAAAAGCAACAACAAGGATCACATCAGATTTAGAAGAGTTTAGGTAGGGAGTCTTTTGCCAGAGCCTGAGTCACTCTAAGTAGCTGGAAGGGAAAGCTGAGTGCTTCTGCAGTATGTAATGCCGGGGCAAAAGCGTTTAAAGTTGCGTCACATTTGCACAGAACACTGGAGTGAAATTGAAAAGGAGTGATGTGGTTGCGCTCTACACCACTGAAAAGCTGTAGATGCCTTGTGCAAGCTCAGCCATTCAAACGACCATGTTGTTCAATTACCAAAAGAATATTAACATGGAAAGTTACTGTTGTGAGTGCTTTTAAATGCACTTAATAATCCGATTTTGTAATAATCCTATATATATATATATATATATATATATATATATATATATATATATATATATATATATATATATATATATATATGTATATGTATTATTTCTGCAGTTATGTGGCTATTCAAGTGATATAAACAGCATAGTCTGGTTTCTAAGAATGGTTAAAGGCAAAAACAAATTAGAGTACAAAATCTGGTAAGGGGACTTGCATTTTTAACTCAGTAATTGGATTTCTCAGTGCATGTATACCCTTACTCTGATTCCACTTAGTTTTCTCAGTCTATGCATGCAAGCAAACGTAACTGGATAGAGTGTAGAGTTGTCCCAGAAGCAGCTAGCAGAATCAAACATGGTTGCTGGGTCCGCTTAGAATAAACCATGGGCATATTTTTCTTTGATGTCAAGAACAAATATTGGTAATTGTGGGATACAGGGTTTTGGGGCTTGTTTCTAAAGTATAGTTGCTTATTTGGGCTTGCTCCCTGATCCTGTGTATCTCTCCAGTATTGCTGCAAGTTGGTTTTGTTCAACCTCTAAAGTTAAAAGGGAAATGGACATTGTAGTGCATGACCTGTTTTTATTTCTTTTTACCGTTGCTTGTTTCACTTGTGGGATCTGGCAACCTTGGAATTAAAAGCAGGACCTGCAAATTGGCTACCAAACTCTTTTGGAGAGACTCTGAAATGCACTGTATATGCTTGAGGAAATGAAGAATTAGAATGTTCTTCATCTTCTAGATGGTAGCTAACATCAAAACTGAGCCATTTTTCGGTGAGATTATTGGCTGTTTGCAACGTACACCTCCGATTAATGCTCGAGCCATGTGAACCCGGAGGTTTCTCGTTATCGGATTACCTAAGTGACAAAATCTGAGTTTCTGCAGTTATGGGATTGAGTGCATGTAAACGCACTCAGTAGTCTGATTCTGATCTGTTGCAATAATGTCCATTCTGCTCAGAAATCAGCTTGAATCACAAAGGAGAAGGAAGCATGGCACAAGACTGCTCAGTGCTCTTCGAAGAGAAGTCTGACCCCACACAGTGCCCCCATGCTCTCTGCTGTTCCGTTCTTGCTCTCTCTGTTACAGATATTATTTAATCCCCATACAAATGCTTTCAGTGTTAATTCCCAAGCACCATTCTTCTCCTATCTGTGTTCGTCTCTGCTCTCTGGCCCAACCTAATAAATAGCTTAACCGGGATCTAAAGTTGCACATCTTCTGAGCCCTATGTTGCACTCAACATGATGGTTGTTCCCTTAGTATTACTAGTATTCAATTATTGTTGAATACAAAGTAAAGTTCAAAAACAGTTTTCTACTCAATACTAAGCTATTTAACATCAGGTGTAATTGTCTGCCATTTAAAAGTTGTTGCAATTGTCTCCACCTCAAAGAACATTGTTTCACCAGTAAGCTGGTTTAACAGCAAGGCAGTGTTTGGGAAAACAAGCAGATTCCGGTTTTGTTTCCAGTGAATGTGCCAACCTTTTGTAGATTGTTTTTGACTGTTATTGGAAAAACCTGTTTGGCACCTGCTCATCTGGTTCTTGTTGTACTTTAGCAAGGTCAGAACCGGGGCTGGTGCAGTAACTGTATACAAAATGTAGGTCAGTGCACAGAAAGTTAAAGTTTTCACAATATCTGCTCTTTTATGTAATTGTCTAATGTAATTGCTTTCTTCGTGGGTGAGTCATTGGTTTTGTTGTTTGTTTGTTTTCTTTCAAATTTCTCCCTGTTCATGGAGGGGTGGAGCTGTTATGAGGGCAAAGCTTAAACTGATTCAGGAATGCCTTGACTATTCATATTTCCAGTTGTTAGCTGGCTTTAGTTACATATTATTCCTTTTTTCTATACTGTTTGAACTCACACAGCTCCCATGCGTGAGACTGTGGATATGTTTGGACGTCCTCTATATGTTCTGTGAAATTGCATGTTATGCGATCCGGGTGTTGTATGAGTACCATTTTACATCTTGTACTTAGCAATGCTATATGGGATTCTGTGGTGCGCTGGTATGAAATAAATGGCCGTGAGCAGATATTTAAGGATTTGAAAAGCACATTTAATGCCGTTATGCTGTGGCGCAAACATGCCGTACTTCTTACTCTGAATTTCTCTCTTCTGGTATAATGATTACCGTATTTTTTGGACCATAAACGCACTTAAAATCCTTTAACTTTCTCAAAAATCGACAGTGCGCCTTTAAATGCGGTGCGTCTAATGTATGAATTAATTCTGGTTGAGCTTTCTGACCTAGAACCGATTGTAGATGGTACACGGCGCTCATAAATCTGTCAAAATGTTTTAGCACGGTCTAGGGTAGGTTACGAAGCTTACGGTAACCGTAGTGCGCAGCATAGCAGAGTAATACGGTATGTGCTTCAGCATTAGGGTACGTGCATTCATTCATTCATTCTCGAAGTGGATTTCAAACACAACGCTATCAGTCACGCAGTACAACATGGTCATAGAGCAGCTGTGAGAGAATTCAACATTAACGAATCAATGGTACGGAAGTGGAGGAAGCAAGAAGACGCCCTGTGCCAGGTAAAGACCAAACTGAGCTTCTAACTTAAGAGTTTTGTTTCATTTCATGCGCCTTATAACCCGGTGCGCTTTATGTATGAAAATGTACCCGTTAGCAGCCGATTGTTGATATTGTGTCTTATAATCCGGTGCGCTTTATGGTCCGGAAAATACAGTATATGGGTTAAGTCGTTTAAGAACCTTAATAACGAGGAAAAAACCTTAACTGCTTTTAACGTCTGCGTGAACTAGAGGCTTCGATAAAAAGTTTAGCTTCTTTATGAAAGCCAATCGTTAAATGTACCTTGTTTTGTGATCATTTTCTTCACGAGTTGGTTTACCCACGATCAGTTTTACTCCAGTTGCACAGCTTTCATTCTACATGATTTGAAGTGCTGTAATGCGGCTACTTTGCTGCAGCTTTAGGGGTCACTTGAGTTCAGGACTGCAGCCATTCTGTTATGAATGTTTCAGGAGATAATTAAACGTGTGTAATGAGATTATGTTTAGTGTACTGCCGTTGCCTTTTGCTGTCATCTGAGACCAGTTTCTTTCTAGAAGTGTAGCGGTGCGATGCGGGCAGCTTTTGCTTCTCTATGACAGCTTGTCTAAGTACTAGGAATGGACACGAATAGTTTTGAGGCCAATATAGTTCTACCTATTGGATTTTGTAACCAGTGCTACAAGGACAAAGACTTTAGGCACAATTGGCCAGGTCTGGGGGGTAGCAGGGTAGTCAGGGGATCATCCCCTGCTGTGCAACAGTGGCACCTACCCATCTCTGTGATAGGCCATGGGCATGCATGGCAATAGTCTTTTTGGAGGCTCAGCTTAATGGTTGAAAGGCTGAGTAAACTGTTTGTAAGTCATATTCATTATGTAGCTACAAAAATAGCGCAGAGACGATCGTTACAGCCATATATTTACATTTACAGCATTTAGCAGACGCCCTTATCCAGAGCGACTTACAATACAGTCTTACAATCCAAGCAATTGTGGGTTAAGGGCCTTGCTCAAGGACCCAACAGTGGCAGCTTTGGCAGAGGTGGGATTTGAACCCTGGACCTTCTGGTTCATAGTCCAGTACCTTACCCGCTAGGCTACCAAATAAGATGTAGTATAGACTGTGGACTTGCCCATCTCTTCTGAACACTTCTTTGTTTTAACTAGGGCTGCAACAATGAATCGATAAAATCGATAATAATCGATTATTAAAAGTGTCGACAACGAATTTCATTATCGATTCGTTGTGTCACATGATTTATGTCCCCCCCCGCCTTATCATATCCGCTTACGTTACTAGCGGCACTTCACGCTGGAAAAAACAATACGAGCGATTGAACGGAGCGAGGCGGAGCCGACTCGGAAACTTCAAAATAACTTAGCGTTAAGAATTAAATGAATTATGACTGACGCAGAGAAGAAAGTTCGGCTTAAGTCCTCAAAAGTGTAGGCTAGCCAAGTCCTATTTATGCATTCCTGCTACTTCAACACTGTCTGAGCGTTTATTTTCTGCGGCAGGAAATATAGTCTCTAAAAAGAGCCAGCTTTAGCCAGGAGCATGTTGACATACTAACATTTGTGGCTTGCAATGCAAAGTTCCTAAAGAAAAAGCGATCGATTAATCGATTATTAAAATAATCGTTAGTTGCAGCCCTAGTTTTAACCGAATTAATTTCATAACCTAGTCAGACTGTTAAGTGTGTGGTCCATGACGTGTCATGGTTAAAGACTGGCTGAGGTTCATTTGACTAAGACGGTTTTTATTCTCACACATTTATATCCTGATTGATAACAACACCCCCAGAAAAAATGTCTCGTAAAGGTTGGTTGAGAATCTTCTGACTCAGAGAGAGCATAGTAAAGTCTGTGGTTTATTAGAGTGCTTATTTGCTTATTGCAGCTTTCTCCAACACTGTGGTAAAGATTAACATTGTAGTAGTTATTGTGCACAGCTAGTAACTTCCCATTTCTCTAACGGGAGCTTCCCTGAACCGTGCCATGTGCGAATATTTCTCAATTTCACAAAAATGCCCAAATGTTTTGCAATCAGCTTCTTGGGCTTTTCTGCACACGTTCGTGCAAAGCAGTCCACGGTGCAGAGAACATACGTGCACGTAACACGCTTTGTTACTCCTCTGCAGTGCACTGAGACGTGGCACCTAGTTGCATGTTTTCAGCTCCTCAGGAAATGAAAGGTATTGAAACTCGCTCGTGGCTGTTTGTCTCAGAGTTAACGTGGCTGTGTGTGTGTTGTTTATGTAGTCTGTTGTCCCTATAGTTTTGGTGCTTCCAAAATCATTGGTGATCATATTGGCAACATGCGGCACTATTAATAAGTATTTGTTCTGGGTTTGTTTGTAAAACACTTTTATTATTTGATTTTAGCATGTTGATTGTATGTCTAGTAAAGACAGGAGCCCAGACATGATGACTGTCATTATGTATGCATGAATTCAGAAGAAATGACCTCTTTGACTTCAGGGTAGCGTCAGCATGTGATTTGCTCTGGTCTGTTGAGCATTTAGCTATTCATTAGGCTTCATTTGGATCGTTTTATTTAAGGCCGTGTGCTTCGAGAGAATTGTCTTTGGTTGAGTGTGCGTGTGGGTGTTGTGTGGTTTTTGTTCTTCATTAAAATAGTATGAATGATTAACACCTTTCAGCCCAGTGTGTAGTCGTATTAAAAGATGGCCTTTTGACCTCTCGCCTGTCTTTGGAAGTTGTTTCTCAATGCCGTATTTCGACAGGAAGCAAGATGCAGGGCGTTAACTGTGGTTTCTGAATGTGCACAAGACTGTCTGACTGCAAGGGTCAGGAAATGCGAGCTCCATGAGAGCACATTCTGTGAGAAAATGAGGTTGCTGGGCATATGTGTGAAGGTGGACAGTCACGTTTCATGTCAGTGGTGGTTGTAGCTCAGTAGCTCAGTATTTTGGATAGCTAATCAGTGCAGCTGTGGGCTTTATGGTGGTTTTTATGGAGTGATTCAACCTGAGAATGAATAAAGTGGTGGTACTTGCTCAAGTGCCTTCTAGACATGTGGTGATATCCACTTTTTGTGGCTTTTAGGGATTTTACGGTCTAGCCAGACTCCCGAACCATATCTGATTTGATCAGATATTTTAGTAGTGTGGTATTATTTATGGACACAACTAGAACATGGTGATTCTTGAGACTGTTTACATTTTGTGAGACCATGTTAAGGGTCTCATTTCTCTTTATTGTACCTGGACTTTTATTTAGATGGAAATTAGCATTTTCGTACTATTTGCAATGGATTTAAAATTCAAGAGAAATATAGCGGTGTACATTTTAGATGTATGCAGACTTGTTTTTTTGGTCTTCTTTCTTGAAAACATGTTGTATCATAGTGCAAAAACAAGTGTCTTGTGAAAGTCCCTAAATTTGTGGCTCTATTCGCTTATGTTTGGTCATTTGTCAGTATACAGGGTTTTTTTTTTTTAAACCATTCTGTGGATATTTTACTTTTGTATTTACATATTCAAAATAAAAAAAGGCTCTGTATATAGTTAAATGAGCTTGGTTCACACCAAACAATGATCCACTTCCAAATGAACTTGATGTACGAACACAGCATGGACCAAAGACGCATAAATGAGCCAAATACATGGAGCGACGTTACAAGGATCAACCTGTAATTTAATATAATGTATATAACTTTGTCAAAAACCACTGGCTATGTTGAAGCACTGTGCTTGATTCTTCATTCCATAGGACGGAATACTTAGAATACTTCTTCTTCTCGTTATAGGAGGTATAGTTGCCCATTAAATGTCAGTACCACAGTCTCCTTGCAGCATGCGTTCTTTTATGTGCATAATGGAGGAATGAAGTTGTCGGAGGTCTTTGTGAGGTATCAGCGGGTAAAAATACCAGCACGTATTAAGAAATCCCATGAGTGTTTTCAGCCCAGCGCACAGCATATCTGTGGAAGTTTGGAAAGTTTGGTCACAACTTCATGAAAGCTGTTCACTCACTGACCTATTCATGTGATGTTTGTTTACGTGTGTTGGTCTGATGTTAAGAGTGCCAGTGTAAACGCTAAACGAACCAGGACTAGAATGCAACAATGTATGATTTTCTGCGTTGGACCAAACTACAGGTATGAACACACCCTAAATTACAGAAGTAGATTTGCCTTTCTTCTGTGCATGTAGTGTTGGTCTTGCCGCTGTCACTGATAGAACACCACCAACGCCGACTCGTTCTGCGGCTGTCTGGTGTCGAGTTTGGTTTGTAACCACATCGTCCGACCTTCGCGTTGCACGCCCAACCCAGGGTTCAAACCAAGGTCCTGTTTCCAGCAGCTAGCTCTTCCCTCCATTCTACAGGACTTGCTTACCTTATCAAACATATAGAGAAACCAAAAAATCTTTAGGTATTTCTTACTGTAAAATGTCAGCCCTTTTTAAAATTATACAAAGGATGCTCCCCTTCTCAGTGTTTTGCTTTGCCAACTTAGTTTCTGGTGATTTGAGGCATAACCCAGGCATTTCCATCTGCAGCATGAATCCTATTTGAGTCACTAGAACAGTTTCTAAAATCTACCTAGGACCGCCTTCATCTCGTGGTGTGTTTATCAGTGAGTGAGTCACCGAGCAACGTGTTAGAGTTTTACTTCTGGCGAACTATTTAAAATGGGGAAATAGTAGTTTTGTTTTGAAAAGTACATGCATTATATGATGTTAAGGGAAGGGATTTGGGTATGTTCTGGTGGCTGATAGTCAAGCACCCAATCAGAATGGCTGTCCTCTTTTCTGGTTGAAATGAAGCATGTGTGATGATGCTTTGAGTCCCTCAGAGAGAGAGAGAGGTTGGAGTGGAGATAAAGCTTTTAGAAATGTGGGACTGTGGTAGCCTAGTGGTTAAGGTACTGGACAATGGACCAGAAGGTCCAAGGTTCAAATCCCACCTCTGCCAAGCTGCCACTGATGGCCCTTAACCCACAATTGCTTGGATTGTAAGGTTGTATCAATTGTAAGTCGCTCTGGATAAGGGCATCTGCTAAATGCTGTAAATGTAAATTTGTGCACTACATTTTCCATGACCTGGAACAAATTTAACGCAATACAGATAGTCCCAGAATTACAAAGGAGATACGTTCTGAAAATACATCATAAGTTGAATGTATCTGAAACTGAGGAGTTTTAATATATTGTATATTTCATAGTGTAGCGTACCTGGACTATGACCATGGAGTTTCCTCATTACATTTCTCGGTGCACATCACTCAGTCCTACTATAGACTTCCAGACTTGTTTGCCAGTTCCTTGTCTTAACTTGATTGTAATTCCTCCAAGCCTTAATTGGTACACATCAACTTCTCTAGTGGAGATGGGAGAAAATGAGAATGCGTGGGGTTTGGACCATTGGAAGTGACACAAGGGCAGGGAGATGGGGGCTTTCTGAAAGCAGACTCTTTGTTTGCCCTTTTGATCTTCCATTACAGTCAGGTCCTGCTCAGCACTCCTGTGTCCCAGTAGAATTAAAAATCCTCGTCGATTTCTTGCGGCCATGGTTGGTCTTGAGGGGACTGAGAAAGCATAGATATGAGATGTCCTTAAACCTCTGCTTCTCGTGCTCGTGTGTGGTATTCATATCCTTGTTCAGTGCGTGCATAGTTTTCTAAATGCTGAAAAGCTGCCTTCCCCTTCAGTGCCTGATGTACTATTTTACCTTCTTTCACTGCTTTGGAAGCGGTACATGGTAAACAAATGGCTTTTACAAGACTCAAGGATTTTTAGAGCACACCGTGTACTAGAGGAAGTCCAACTCGTGTAGCCATCAGAAAAGGGCACAGAAGGTAGTGTAGATTACAGTGCATTTTCTGAATGTTGTTTTATTTCTGAGTGTGTAGTGTAAGTGGCGTGGTTCTAGCAATAGACTTAACAATGGATTGTGCATAGTAACTTTAAAACCATTCGTAATGGGACTGTGGTAGCCTAACTACTAGCTACTGGACTATGGACCAAAAGGTCCAGGGTTCAAATCCCACCTCTACCAAGCTGCCACTGTTGGGTCCTTGAGCAAGGCCCTTAACCCACAATAGCTTGGATTGTAAGACTGTACCAATTGTAAGTCGCTCTGGAGAAGGGCGTCTGCTAAATGCTGTAAATGTAAATGTAATAAAGCGTCCTGTTTTACCGTTGCTTGTCCCGGTCAGGGCTACAACTTTGCTACGCTTTGGAGAGAGGGAGCCAATCTATTGCAGGCTTCGAAATCATATCCATTTCCCTTCGAGTCAGTATTGGGTAGTTCACTATCCATGACATGTTACAGAAATAGGAAGGCTGGCCTTTCTTCTATGCAGTGAATTGCTTAGAGCATAGCTTTAGAGTATAGTGGTTCCTCAGTTCTCGTTGTTAATTTGTTCCAGAAGTCTTGTCGAGAACCAAAGACGACTACCAAGCAAATTTGTCTCATAAGGAATAATGTAAAATGGATGAATCAGTTTCAGACCCCCAGAAAATCCACACTGTATAAGGCATTATATATACAATAATGGAGTTGTCTTGTACAGGTGCTCCCGATGGGGGATATTACATTAACCTACAGTTGGCCAAAGTCATTAACACAAAGCTTTTTCTATAGTAAAGTGTTGAAAAATCTCATGTAATTTAGTGAGCATTGGATTGAAAATGAAGAGTAAAAGCAAAACACTTACTCTATTGGTGAACTGTGGGCTATGACTGCTAATGCTAACTGCAGGCTGAAAGTGAAAGATTTCCCTTTCAGTTGGCTATCAATACTAACCTTTTTAAGACTAATGGAGACTTATTTACATTAAGAATACAGTACTGTAGATGCAACAATCAAGGAAAACACGATACAAATAGCAGAGATGAGCAAGGGCTATTGACCTGAATCACTGTGTACTGAATCGTGAATCGAGTTTCGGCTGTAACGAGTCGTGTGGCTCGACTCGTACAAGTTTAAGCAAGAGCACCGAGCAAACAACACAATTTTCTGGTCAAAATGTGTCAAGAATTCCAAGGTGGTCAAGAACTGAGATACCACTGTATCGAGTTAAACAGCTACCAGAAAGTTATCATGTCCTGATCAGTCAGCTACAGTAGTTTGTTCCAGCTCGGGTTCAAAGGTTACTGTATGAAAGATATGTGTACTTCAGAACGTGTTTGGTATAACACGTCTCCACCTCTGTCACCCCTCTGTAGAAAATGAGTTTGAAAAGGTTTTCACTAAGGGTGTGATATTAACTGTTGAATTATTGGCATAATTCATGCCCTTAACTAAATGAGTCAGTGTTAGTATTGAATTAGCCAACAGTGGTTGCGTTGTTGCCATGTTGCTGGTGTTTCCAGCTTTTAATTGAGCTGTAATTGATGTATGATATGAAACCAACCTGAACTACGCTGTACATCATTCTCTCTCTTCGTCTATCAGTGAACGCTGTGAAATGAATGTTTCAAATGTCAAGGGTAAACCGGTGAAGGTGTTGGGACAGGCTGCTGTTAATGCTCAGAAGTTGTTGGTGACAGAGATTTGCTCAGATTTGAAGAGCTAGTTGAGTTAGATTTTATAACAGCTTCTTTTGATATTAAAACGCTCTGCTGATGGAGTGGCTAAGGTACTAGAGTAACCAGAAGATCTATCGTTTAAGTTCCACTACTGCCATGTTCTGACTGTTGGGCGCTTATGCAAGGCCCATAACTCACAATTTCTTATATTATTGGATTGTATCAGTTATAAATCTCTCTGCCAAATGTAAATGTAATGTAAACATTTTCCCCCATTCTGCTTAGAAACCATTCATACTTTAGTTTAAATCGATTGCTCTGCAGAAACATCTCAGAAACCTTACTGTGCTGTGACACTCCTGCTATATGGTACTGATAAACTTCCGTTACGCAACGTTAGACTGAGTACACTAATCAAGTTTGCGTAACTATGGGACTGTGGTAGCCTAGCGGTTAAGGTATTGGTCTATGGAGCAGAAGGTCCAGGGTTCAAATCCCACCTCTGCCAAGCTACCACTGTTGTGTCCTTGAGCATGACCCTTAACCCACAGTTGCTTGGATTGTAAGATGTCTGTAGATTGTAAAGGTGTCTGCTAAATGTTAGTATATGCAGATATTACATCCCCATCGTTACGAGATTTTTAAGACTGATACCAATTTTGACTTGAGGATATACAATTCTGATAATGAAATGGACTGATATTTAAAACAACAACACAGTTTCTCTGTGGTCAACTCCTCACGAAGATAACATGCTATGATGAAGTTTACAAATAAACTTGTTTTATGGTAATAAATAAATTGGACTTTGAGCAATAGTGCAACGACAGATAACGTTCATTCATTCATTTACTTATCCGATGAATCCTGGACAGGCTTGCTGTAGAGTCTGTGCCTGCCTGGTGGCATAGGGCGCAAGGCAGGGACAACCCTTGGGGCGTTAATCATTAGTAGGGCACCCACACTAGCACACACTTTGGCCACTTTTAGCGTAATCAATTAACCTAAAGAATGTCTTTGGACTGTGAGAGGAAACCGGAGTACCCGGAGTAAACCCACACGGACACCGGGATGACATGCAAACTCCACACAGAAAGGACCTAGACTGCCCCACCCTGGGATCGAACCCAGGACCTTCTTGTCTTAAATCAATCAATAAACGTAATGTAACCACTAATAAACATTAAAAGAAATAATATGGGCCTGCCATATGAACATCAGCGAGAAACTGTAAATCAGAATATCAAAAATATGGCTGAAATGATCATAAAATGCCGTTTATAAAATGTTCAACACATTTCCAAACACGTGGTTTTGCAGTGTGTTTTCTGGTGGACTCGCTATGCAATGGCGATACCCATAGCATGAAGTATCTGATTTGGTCTCTCATTTTCTTTTTCGGTGACCATTTATTGGCCGTTACGATAAACGCTGATAAGATTTATCTGCACTTGGCTCATATCGGCTGATAACATGGTTTGTAACACTATGAATGAATGAAACAGAGAACAGACACGTGTGTCCCCATAGATTACTTTCTAGTATGCTTGTAGCTGTACGTACATGAGTATAAATAACAATTTTAGTCACTGTTTTAACTAAAAGTGTAGCTTCTTACTGATTGGAAGGAAGTGGAATATGCAGGTAGAGGCAAAATGGCATTCAAAGATACCATATGTATCAGTTACGGTACACAGATACAGTAGAGTTTAGAGTTACTTTTTTGGATTAGGTTATCAGTTCATCATTCATTATAGTATGTTAGCGGTTTGGATATTGGTGAGGGGGATTTGTTTGTTTGTTTAGTTTGTTTAACATCGCTATCAGCATCAATGGCCACTTCAGCGACACACACAAGGTTACATCGAGACTAGTCATATACATACACTCAGTTCAGGCCAGTTTAATGTAATCCATTAACCAAATGTCTTTGGACTGTGGGAGGAAACCGGAGTACCCGGAGTTAACCCACACAGACACAGGGGGGACATCGCTTCACCCTAGGATCAACCACCCAGGACCTGTGAGGTGACAGTGCTACCCGCCGATCCACTGTGACGAGGATTAAAATATGTTATAATGGGTTAGTGGTTTGGATAGCAGAGAGCTACGATTACAACACCTCATGTATTATTGCAAGAAATTGGATGCCAGAGTTTGACTCTGAACCTGAGCATAAATAATGTACTGGTTACCTTTTATAATATACATGTACCGTATGTATCTGTTAGTATCATAGCACTAATCATTACAGTATGGTTTGTAATTATCTACACCAGTACTGACAATGGGCTGTAATGAGAAACATCTTCAAATGCATTAGGGGCGCCTCTCAGCTCCGAGATCCTCGGTTCGATCCTTACCCTGGGCTCTGACTTTGTGGAATCTGCATGTTCTTCCCGTGTCCACGTGGGTTTTCTCCTGGTACTCCGGTTTCCTACCACATTCCAAAGACGTGTTAGGTTAATTGATGTTTCCAAAGTGCCCTTAGAGTGTGAGTGTACAGTGGTGCTTGAAAGTTTGTGAACTCTTTAGAATTTTCTGTAGTCCTAAAAGTAGATAGAGAGCCCAGTTAAACAAATGAGACAAATTTTATAGTTGGTCATTTATTTATTGAGG
The DNA here is from genome assembly GCA_025084515.1 of Ancistrus triradiatus. Taxonomy (NCBI): domain Eukaryota; kingdom Metazoa; phylum Chordata; class Actinopteri; order Siluriformes; family Loricariidae; genus Ancistrus; species Ancistrus triradiatus. The sequence goes on from JAJAGP010001737.1 coordinate 67,974, forward strand.
AAAATGATCCAATATTACATATTAGTGACTGACAAAAGTATGTGAACCTTTGCTTTCAGTATCTGGTGTGACACCCCTGTGCAGCAATAACTGCAGCTAAACGTTTCCTGTAACTGTTGATCAGTCCTGCACACCGGCTTGGAGGAATTTTAGCCCATTCCTCCGTACAGAACAGCTTCAGCTCTGGGATGTTGGTGGGTTTCCTCACATTAGCTGCTCACTTCAGGTCCTTCCACAGCATTTGTGGATTTGTTGTCTTGCTGCATGTCATCCCATTTTTCGAAAACACCTGACACACCTTCAAAGTAACTGCTAAGCCTAGAGGTTCACGTTCTTTTGCCACTCACTAATATGTAATATTGGATCATTTTCCTCAATAAATAAATGACCAAGTATAATATTGTGTCTCATTTGTTTAACTGGGTTCTCTTTATCTACTTTTAGGACTTGTGTGAAAATCTGATGATGTTTTAGGTCATATTTATGCAGAAATACAGAAAATTATAAAGGTTTACAAACTTTCAAGCACCACTGTCTGTGCCCTAGGATGGATTGGCACCCTGTCTAGGGTTGTTCCTGCCTTGCACCCCGTGTCACCGACTAGGCACTGGCTCTTCCTTGACCATGAATGAATTAGCTTTAGCTGTGGGGATTTATACTTATTATTGGACTACAGTATTAACAATCAAATTGATTGTTAAGACAAAAATCCTAAAACATTTGACTTAAATATCATTCATTTGCCAAATAAAAATACCTGCTTTACTGTGTGCAGTCTTCTAAATGTCAGCTTTACTCTCTGTTCTCCAGAGAAATATAAAGTGCAAGTTCTTTTTATGTTCTTGGTATTCTGTCTCAGTCTGTCTTCAGCTGCTGGGTCTTTAACCTGTGTGTCTGTACGTGTTTGTTTTTAGCCACACTCTGATGTTCCTGTCTTTACCTGGTAGCATTCAGCCTCTTGATTACGCTAGCTTCTCGTTTCTGTTTGATTCATTTTACCAGATGAACAAAAATATTTGGACATACTGAGTTTTACTGATACTTTTGGTGACAGTCTTGTTTCATTTTAAGGTGGGAACGAAAGTTAAGTGGATTATGGTTTTCTCCTTAGTGTTGGATGTTAAAAGCCAAACCATATGCACAGGATGGACTGTGTTCATCTTTAGTATTACAAGCTGTGGATCAGTTGTTTGAAGTGAATCGTCCGTGCAGGCTAATCTCTCCGTCAGGCTTCCTCATCTCTCTCACGTGAAAAAAGCATTTGCAAAAGCAGAACTGTTTGAGCACGAGGTCTAACTTAAAACCTTTTTTTAACCATCGATACAGATGAGATAATAAAGGCATGCAGCATAGTTTCCCACTAATTCAGACCCTTATGTCAATACTAAGCTAGTTCTTCCTCTTCATCTCTACCTTCTCTGGTATTTTTATTAACAGGAGATTTTTGAGCATTTATGCACTTTTTATTTTTTTTGAGGAAATCTGTAGCAGTTTTGTTCACTTAAATATAGAAGAAATGGCTGGTCGAGGGGTCTTTCTGACTGATACCTAAATGCTGGTCAGTAACAGAGGGGTGAGCATTGTAATCACGTAAGGAAGAAATAGAGCAGTTTTTGTGAGATCAGAAATTATTGGCACTGCACAGTCTCAAAAATGGGCTCCACTAAATTAGTGTTGCTGTAGAGGAACCTGCTTAGATAAGTCACATGTTTGTGATAAAGTGGAGTGTTAGAAATTCTTGGATTGTGTTTTTTATCCAGTCCAGAGAACCTGTTACCTTGACAACTAGAGGATTCAGTGTTTATAGAGCGCTTTCCTTTTTGTGTGTCTGTGCGGCTGTACAGAATAAACAGTGCGGCTAACTGTGTCAGGCGTGGTGCAGAATCCTAGTTCAGCTACTTCCTCTTCCTCTTCTCCCTTTTCTTCCTCTTTTGGTATTCAGACACTTGTTAAAGCAATACTGTTGTTTGTGTGTGTGTGTGTGTGTGTGTGTGTGTGTGTGTGTGTGTGTGTGTGTGTGTGTGGTGTTTATTTATGTAATGTGGTATGTATTAAAGATAGGGTGTATATAATATTGTGTGGTTATATGTATGTATGTGTGTGTATGTATATATATATATAAATACACCACAAGCACGACGAAGAGAGAGAGTAGTGAGAGAGAGAACGAGATGAGAGAGCGAGAAGGAAGAGAGGATAGACGAGAGAGAGAGGAGAGAGAGAGAGAGAAGATGAGAAGAGAGAAGCCCACGAACGCGGAGAGAAAAAAAAAAAAAAAAAAAAAAAAGAATGAGAGACCGAGTACCGAGGACGAACACGAGAGAGGAGAGAAGAGACACAGGAGAGCTATGAAGGGGCCGGTGGGGGTGGGGACGACGAGACGCAGGGGGGGGGCGGGAGGGGGGGGTTGAGAGGAAAAGGGAGATACCGGGGGACGAGAGATAAACAGAGAGAGAGAGAGAGGGACCCGCAGGGGGGGGAGTAGACAGAGGAGGCAAGGGGGGAGGGGGGGGAGAGAGAAGGGGGGGGTGGCGGGCGGGAGTAGAGGGGCGGGGGGGGGAGAGAGCGAGAGAGAGACCGAGTAGAGAGAGAGGAGAGAGAGAGAGAGAGACGAGAGGGAGAGAGGCGCCGTAGAGATAGAGATAGGAGGCGGCGAGGTGGGGGGAGAGAGGGAGGGACCTGAGAGAGAGCCAGTATCGAAGAGAGAGGAGAGAGATGAGAATGATGAGAGAGAGAGAGAGGGGGGGGTCGGGGGGGTCGGGCACGGGGGGGGGGGCGAGATAGAGGGGGGGGTGGACCGAGAGAGGTGGGTGGGAGAGAGCATCTGGCGTGGGGGGGAGACGCGGGGGAACCGGGGGGGGGGAGGATAGGGGGGTGTGGGGGGGGGGGGTGGGGTGTGGGCGGGGTTGGGTATTGGGTTGGTGTGGGTGGGGGGTGTGTGTGTGTGTGTGTGTGTGTGTGTGTGTGTATATATATATGTGTGTGTGTATATATGTATGTGTGTGTGTGTGTGTATATATATATATATATATATATATATATATATATATATATAACACAAAATAGTTGCTGGACTGTGTCGAGGTAGCTGACAAATATTTGTCATATAGTCTATATTGCCTAATAGGACTGTGGTAGCCTAGCGGTTAAGGTCCAGGGTTCAAATCCCACCTCTGCCAAGCTACCACTGTTGGGTCCTTGAGCAAGGCCCTTAACCCACAATTGCTTGGATTGTAAGACTGTATCAGTTGTAAGTCGCTCTGGATAAGGGCGTCTGCTAAATGCTGTAAATGTAGTAGCTATGTTTGTTGAGCTTTTAGTCTTATTAATGGCTAAATGCCTACTCTCTAACCTCTCATTTTTCCTTCTCTCATTTTTCTGCACATTGCCTGGCAGAGAAGCAGGAGTGTGGGCTGTAACAGTGCTTAGCAGTGCGATATGCCAGATGGACCTCTCAGTTCCTATTGAGCATGTGCAGATTTATTCCCTTCCCCCATTCTCTGGACTCGATGTGTCCTAGTCTAAAGTCCAGCCATGTCTCTGTGAAGCTTTTAGCTGTGGTACATGCAGCGTCTCCATTTAGATGCTTGCCTTTTGATTATTTCATTTTGATACTTTAGTGTTTATTTGGATGTAATTAGTCATTTACAAAAGAAAGTGTATTATAATATTTTAGCGTCTGCTAAATTCTGCAAGTATAAAAATTCTTGGCCAAAACAATATTGAACACCAAAACCAATTATGAAATTGATAAACACACAAACATTCCTGCACAGGGCTTTTATTCTGACTTGCTGCTTATTTCTGATTTCACACTTGCTAAATAAATTTTCTTAAACAAACCTTGGTTTTAATGTGACCATTCATGATTATTATATGCAGGTACTCTTGTGTTAATAAAACAGTCAAGTCAGATCTATTTATATGGCGCTTTTTACAATGGAGCATTGTCTCAAAGCAGAATTACAATTTTAGCTCCTAATAACTATGTCCAATCTTAAAATGAGAAAGCCTAGGGCGACAGTGGCAAGGAAAAACTCTCTGAGTGTTATGAGGAAGAAACCTTGGGAGGACCAAGACTCAAAAAGGGACCCAATGATGATAAATCTAAGAATGAAACTAATTTATCTGAACTAATAAGTCATAGTTCAAATATAATGTAAAATATGCACCTCAGCATTAACTAGTCCGATACACAGTCGAATAAAGTTCGATAGAACAAAACAATGTAACCTAATAGTCAGAGAATCACGACAGCTTTTCCAAATCTGATAGAAGTATTTATATTTAAAAAAACAACAACAGAAACAGCTTGCTGCGTGAGCTGAAGAGGGTCCAATAAAGATAACCCAGACCTTGTCTGTAGAGGGGTCTGAATTTATCTTTACATTTAACCCTACAGTCTCTAACCGAGTGTCACAAGCACACCAAGCGTGAAGATCATTAAACACTTTTGTTTTTGTCTTGTTTTGAAATAATGTTTCAAGTGAAGAGCACCTGTGGCTAAGAGCTGGTATTGATTGTGTATGGGACATGTCTGGCCCCTAGACGATCAGTATCAGCCAGTGTAGGGCCGGTGTGTTGTGGATCTGTACATCTCTTCTATTAATTCCACTTACCTGTCTCATAAATCCTTTTCTGTCTAGAACCCTTGTTTTATTGGGTTTGAACCACGTGTGTCGAGTATAATGGAGAGTCTGAAGGTGGCCAAACTGAGCTCAACATTCATGAGCATGGAATAATGAAGCAACAATGGAGAGTAGCTTTCAGGGTGCGCTGTTTTCAAGTCCTTGTTTGCTTGCTATCTCCGATTTCTTGTCCAGACTGTTTTTAACCCTTCGGCCAAAATGTTTGTTTTTGGTGACTTAAATTGCGGTGCATTTCTAGCAGTAATTCAAATGACTAATGTGCAGGTTGATGTTTTGCACTTTGTAATGCTTCAAATTGTTGTTTTTGGGCAGTTGTACCATTTGATTAGTGGGCCTAACCGTGACCCAGTGTGGTCATTGCACAGCTTCTCAGTCCACTTTGTGGAGTTTGCACGTTCTGCCTGTGTTTTTCCCCCATGCGATTGAATAGAACAAGTGGGTTGACCATTGTTGATGTGATGTTAAATAAACTGATAAATGAATAAAAAGCTGGTAACTTTTTCAGATTGTAATTGTGCTTTTTTGGTGATCAGGCTTTCGGGGGTTTGTAGGCAGTTACATGAGTGTGGGTCCCTGCGGCAGTGGGCTAGAACATTGTACTTTTGCCAAGTTGTGCTAAAGAAAATGAAGTTGTCCAGCATGTCTTGGATTTATTCATTTTAATATAGTAGAGGAATGAACTCTGCAGCTGTGTGTGAGATCTAGAAAAAGGTAAATGACGCATAGTGACCGACCTGGATTGGGACTTCCATAGATCAAATAAATGGAATGAAGTGAAACAGCATCTGATTTGAATGTTCTTTGGAGCAGATGCAGCAGGGGGTTCGAGCGGACCTTACACAAGCCAGTCAGATCAATAATGTAGATGTTTTGGAAGAGGGACCCTGCTTGGTTCTGTCTAACACAGACGTGTACTCATGTCCCGTCTTCCCTTCCTCAGGATGCCGTGTCATCTTTCCCTATTCGAGGACAGATAGGATGGCTCTATTCATTTCACCTTGGTGAGATATTACAATAAGCAAGCTGCTGCCATTGATACCCGACCCCCTGAAATACAGTGAGCTCGCTTCGGGTTTCTCAGATCGAGTTGCAGGTGTTCAGGGGCCGTGTCTTACTACATAGACTTTCAGATGCAAATGGTAGACACTGGAGAAGGTGGATTAGGACATTTGCCACTTTTCTGATGGCCATGTTGTGCGTCTGTGAATATATGGCAGCTTTGACATTTTCTGTTTCCCCTGAAAAGCACTAAGCAAAGTTGACGCGAGGCTTGTGAGCCATGGTGAGATGTGTTGGTGATGTGAGGAAAGCTGTTGCCCGTCTAGCGTAGCCTGATTTCTCCTAGATAAATGGAGCCAGTTGCGTTGTGGAAACGGTGCCGCTTCCTGTAATCTGATGCCCAGGAGAAGGGGGGGTGGCTAGGACAGGACAAAGGATGTCTGTGTCCTTAGGCTAGCATTGGAGCACCTGTCGCTCTCTAATCCCACGATGGATTGTGGACAACTTTGATCTGCGTTCACAAAAGCCCAGGCAGTAAATGCAAACAGTGATGGCCTGAACTGAAAAGCACACACAGTACAGCCTTTTCTGCCTCCTCTCCCAGTAGACAAGTGAAAGCTCTCGAAACTTTGCGTTTTGATGCGTTGCCTTTCCGTTTTCGTGTACGTAGACTCCATTTCAGCACTGCATTGTGGGTATACCATTCAATGCTGTTCATTCCTTCAGGTAAAGCAAACAAAAATATGTGCGACTGAACGAATCTAATTACCAGGTCGGTCCTTTTGTCACAATAAATTGCACAGACTTTAAAAGGACTGAATCTTAAATAGTGGCTGTGTTGCATACTGTATTCTCACTTTAAATAGTGTTTAGAAACATTAACATCGTTGTCTGGAGAGCCATGCGTTTTGATTCTCTTTTAAAGTTGTCTTCATAATTTAGGTCTGGGTAGGAGTTGCTGCTGTAGTGCCTACCATGAATGCCCCTGTCTGTGCTCCCCTTTCCTAGGCACTGATCATGCCTATGTGGCACCTGTCCTGGCTAGGTGGTATTGCTGGGACTCGAACCCGGGTCACCACTGTGGTGGGCAAGTGTATTAGACCACCAAGTGCATAAGTTCAAGAATATATCCGGATTAATTGCAAGTGTAAACAATAACAGGCAGTCAGTGGCCAGGTTGCCTTTACGGTTCCATCTAGTTCTGTTTAAGAAATATGAGCAGCTTCACTAAACTGTAAATGAAACATCATGAGGGCTCGTTAATCAAATCTGCAACACTACATGGTTTGATATGATGGCCGAATGGTGTCTTCTAGCTGAATTGAGTTCTGTTTGCTGCATTGATAAACAACATGCGTGTGAATTTTATCTGGCAGAAGTGGGAATGCTGTTTTATAAACCGTTAACATACCTGATGCTGACATGCTATCACTAGTGATGCACGATATATCGGCGGCCGATATATGGACTTTTTTCGGATATCGGCATCGGTCCGATATTCGGATTTTAGCCGATATTATAACCGAAATTTATAATCTATTTACATATGAATACTTCTTTGATTTTTCTTT